>VNJS01013182.1:0-43683 GCA_008042575.1 Drosophila watanabei | reverse complement strand
AAGCCCAAATATTTGCACACTGGTTATGATACCGCTGCCGCTGCCCTCGCTCAGTCAGTGCTCAGATAATTCCAATCCGCATCCGACGTACCGCCAAGTGACTAACCAAATAATAGAGTTGCAAAGTTCCAAGTTACTTACACCAGCCGCCAGCATTTGAGATAGTGAAAACAGTTTTGGTTCGCGGATAACCTGGGGGATGCATTTGTAACCATATTTCTTCAATATTTATTTACATATCCCAGAGACTGGGGAACGAGAGAACAATTGTGCAAACAATAGCTAGTACTTTGATTTGAATTCGAAGCCCTGCTGCTGCTAGTACTGCTGGTAGTGCTAGTGTTTGCTGCCTTTATTCCAGCAATTTGGTTTCGTTTTCATCTTCGCTTTCATTGGTTACCATGCCGATGCAGTGGAGCTCTGGCTCTGGCTCTGGCTCCAGCTCGGTTATCCAGTTGAGCTTTTAATTTTTTAATCACTCGGAGCACCCGCCCCCGTTGCATTTTCGCTGCTCAGCGGGTTGTGAAGAGTGCATCAACCGTATGCTCGCTCATACGTGCGTTAGATAATTGTTTTCTCAGCTACAAGATACAAAATGCATCAGCAGCATAAACAGCATCATCATCATCAGCAGCAGCAGCAGAAGTAGCTGAAAAAACTCAATTCAAAAAACCCATTTGTGTTTCTATGGATGCTGGTTAGTCGGCTGCTAACTTGGCCATCAGTGCAGACGCCGCCGCGAGCAGCCGCTGGCACTGAACGGTGTCCTTATTGACTTATTTGCTCCTCCTGCGAACGAACCAACAAATTAATTATGGACTACCCCAAGACGTTGAATGGTAAATGCAAATGTTAACATAATCCTCCCTCTGCCCCAAGTAGGATCTGTGCATAAATTACACAACAATTTATTTGGCACGTCAACAAATTCGCTCGCTCGCTTCTCGGCTGGCTTGGCTTTTATCGATCAAACACAGACTGGGATTTTCAGGGCTTATCAGTGTTGTGCGCTCCCTGTTTTTCGAGGGCTCCGAATCTGTTTTTCATATTTAACTGCAATAATAATAATAATAATCATAATCTCTGCGTATGCCTGGTAAACGCCCCCACAAACACGTACAATATTTAATTTCTATAGAACTGGAAACTGAAATTTGTTTTCGCTGCCTGAGTCGCCGGACTTTGCTCTACTTTGGGTGATAAAGAAATTGTTTGTCTATATTTAGATATTACTTACGTGGCAGTGTGGTTAATATTCGTAGGATTTATTAAGTGTTTAACATTTCTACTCTTGAAATTTAAATAAATTTAACATTTTGATATAATAATTATGGTAGATTTATAAAAGAAGAATTTTAAGTTACTAATAGAAACCCTTTCAGTGTCAGAAGTTGATAATGTTAAAAACTGAAATGTATGTTTATTGCAGAAATAGTTTAGTTTAGTAGAAAGTTAAGAATAATTTTCAGGTTAATTATAAACTGTAAAGTATTATAAATATTTGTGTAGCATAAAGGAAAGATTATTACTTCAAATTCAAGTTCAAATTCAATATAAATAACTTTATATTTAAATAATTTTACTAACAATTAAGTAATATATACTTCAAAATAATTAAGCTTGTTTAAAGTAATGCCAAAGGATATAGAAAATTTCCTTAAATATAAATAGAATTAAGTTTTTTCTTCTTCCAAACTTAATTTTAACTCATTTCTTTCCATTAAAACTAAAATAAAATTTTAAAAATCCTACTTTTACACAGCCCCGCAAGATCTGGCAGACATACACAATGAAGGCATAGACAATCTGGATCTGCTGATGCAGGGAGACTTCGACGACAGCATCCAGCTGGGACACAATGACCACAACGGGCATCTTGCCCCCAGTGGTGGCGGTGGCGGTGGTGGCAACCCCCACATGGACTCCCCCCACACACCGCCCATGAACGGCTTGGATTCCGGACGGATGGGTCTTAGCACGCCCGTGTCGACACAGGTGCAGGCGCATGTGCATCCACAGTTGCCGGAGAGTCCGCCGGACTCGCAGCCCGCCTACAGTCCGCTGGGCGAGGCGCATGGCATGGCGATGCCGGGCCGGGAGCTGATTTATCCTGGACTAACGCACATGCAGCACCAGGGGAACCTGCTGCAGGCCGACCTCGGCCAGTACGCGTCGCCTCCGCAGCAACAGCAGCAGCAGCAGCATCACTTTGCCACTCCGCAAACGGATGTGCGGGTGAAGCACGAAACCGGGCTCATAATGAATCCGGGGAACCTACTCGCCCAACAGCAACAGCAGCAGATGCAGCAGCAGCAGCAGCATCACCACCAGCAGCAGCAACTCAACGAGCAACAGTTTCTTCCACACCAGCAGCAGCATCTGCAGCACCTTCAGGATCTGGGCCAGGATCAGATGCTCTACTACGACAATGCAGTGGGAGCGGCGGGGATGTACGCGGCTGGAAGCTACCAGAACTTGTCCACCTGCACACTGACCTCTGCCTTGGGACTGGGTGACCGGGTCCAGGTGATCGGAACCAGCCAGCTGTCGCTGAATCGTGTGTCCGCTCCCTCCACGCCCGTGCATTCGCTGTCGCGCAAGCGCAAGATGTCCACGCAGCTCGACTGTCCCGAGTTTGCGCCGGCGCCCAAGGTGGACGCTGGCCTGCGCATGAGCCCCCTGCGTGCCTCCCACCATTCGCTGGCCACACCGACGCCCACGCCAACGACAGCGACGACGCCGGCACCCTCGCATTGCTCTGCCTCCGTGTCGCCCGCCTTGTCCGCTGTTCACTCGCAGGCGGACAACAGCCTCGACGGACAGTCGAGTGGGGGCGGCGGAGTGGCTCAGGGATCGGGATCCGGCTCGGGTTCGGGGAGCGAAGCGGGAGATCCGGCGGGAGGACAGTGCATCCGGTTCAACGCCTTCCAGCCGGAGCACTGGCACAAGCTGGTCGATCAGGATCTCCAGGAGCTGTCTGTGATCTACTACCGCGTGGACGCGGACAAGGGATTCAACTTTAGCGTCTCGGACGACGCGTACGTGTGCCAGAAGAAGAACCACTTCCAGGTTACTTGCCATGCGCGCCTCCAGGGCGATGCCAAATTCGTGAAGACACCGTCCGGCTTCGAGAAAATCAAATCCTTCCACTTGCATTTCTACGGCGTCAAGTTCGAGGCGCCCAACCAGACCATCCGCGTCGAGCAGAGCCAGTCCGATCGCTCCAAGAAGGCCTTCTATCCCGTACCGTAAGTAGATCTATTGGGAATATATGTTACATTTTATAAAGTCAATTGATTTTGTTAATTTAAAGTAAAATCAAACTTAAGCCGCTACCTTCTTCCCCCTGCAGCATCGATCTCCAGAAGCACATCGTCAGCAAGATCACCGTCGGCCGACTGCACTTCTCGGAGACGACAAACAACAACATGCGCAAGAAGGGGCGCCCCAATCCGGAGCAGCGCTTCTTCCAGCTGGTCGTGGGCCTGCATGTCCATACAATCTCTGGCAACTTTCCCGTGGTGAGTCATGGCAGCGAGAAGATCATCGTGCGCGCCTCCAATCCGGGTCAGTTTGAGTCCGATGTGGACCTTTGCTGGCAACGCGGCCTCACCCAGGAGTCGGTGTTCCATGCCGGCCGGGTGGGCATCAACACGGATCGCCCAGACGAGAGCCTGGTGGTGCACGGCAACCTGAAGGTCTCCGGCCACATTGTCCAGCCTAGTGACAGTCGCGCCAAACAGGAGATCGGCGAGCTGGATACGTCAGTGCAGCTCCGTAATCTGCAGAAGATTCGGATCGTGCGATATCGCTATGAGCCGGAGTTTGCCGTCCACTCGGGGCTGCGGCGGGAGAGCGACACGCGGGAGATCGTGGACACTGGTGTGATTGCCCAGGAGGTGCGCGAGGTTATACCCGATGCGGTTCAAGAGGCTGGCAGCGTGGTGCTGCCCAACGGAGAGGTCATCGAGAACTTTCTGCTGGTCAACAAGGTGAGGAATCGGGATTCTTGTAATTCATTTACTTACACCCAAATCTTGTTGCAGGATCGCATCCTCATGGAGAACATTGGGGCCGTGAAGGAGCTGTGCAAGGTGACTGGGTCGCTGGAACACCGAATCGAACACCTGGAACGTGCCAACATTGGCCAAAACAGCCAGCAACTGCGTGCCAAGGATCTGCTGGAGCCGCGCTGCCTGCTGCCAGAGCGTGGAGCCCTCAAACCCTACAGCAGCCGTCGAGATGGCTACGAGGTGTGCTCCAGCCGATCCCTGCAGATCGTCATATTCCTACTGATCATCGTGATGGCTGCTTGGTAAGCATTTATTTTAATATCTCTCGGATTAGATCTTATTTCCACTTCCTTCAGCCTGGCGGCCGTGTCCACGTTGTACTTCGTGGAGCACAACAAGCAGCAGCAGATGGATGGCTACCAGATCTTTGGCAACGGTCACATCTTCCGCCCGGAGCCGGGGTCGACGCACCTGAGCGATGAGGATCGTCATTACTTCCACAACTTGCACACGCTCTTCCGGAACAAGACCAACGGCGGGTGGCCAGGTCGCATATACGCCACAAGCCCCACGCGTCCGCCCGGATATCGCCCCGGTGACGAGGAGACGGAGGAGCTGGCGGCGGTAATGACGAAGCCACAGGTGGCCGGTGCCCAGCAGCAGAGCCTCAAGCATGCCTCCTTCACGACAACGGCGCCCCGTTTCAGCAACAAGACCCTCAACAGCAAGAAGACCAAGTGGCCCATCTCCCAGGAGACGCTGCGTCAGGCGGCCGGTCAAAAGTTGCTCCAAACGCCGGCAGTCCATGTGCCTGTCTTGCCAGCAAAAACTCTTCCACCGCCAGCTCTCAACGAGACGGTGGCCTCCACAGAGAAGCCACCGCAGGCCATTCCCTTGCCGCAGGACTTTGAGAACAACTCCATCGACATTGACGCCCAGCAGCAGCAGCAGAAGCAGTCACAGCTGTCCGCTTTGAAGCTGGACGAGCATATCGTGGTCGTGGGCACCATTGCCAGCCCCGCCTCAGAGGCATCATCCGACTCCGATCCCCCGACGGCTGTGGCGGGTCATGCCATACGCAAGTTCAACACCGGCGCCGTGTACACGAACGTGTACAAGACGGTGTCGCCACCAACGGCCAACCTGGCCCTGACCACCAACAAGGTGAGCACCGAACCAGCCCAGAGTCCGCTTTCCCAGGCGCTGGATGTGCCGCCGCCGGCGCTGCCCGTGCGCAATAGCAGCGACAATCCGGATGCACTCGATCTGCAGAACCTGAGCAACACCAACGAGTCGGTGGACAATCCCATTACCGGAGTGTACGGCTTCGAGTACCAGGGAGCAGGTCTTAGGGAATCCAACCTGGGCAGGCGTTCGGCCAATCAACGGAGTCTGGAGTGGATCAGGCAGAAGAGCATGAAGACGCCGGTCTTTGGCCAGCCGGCCGAATGCAATGGGGATGAGTCCGTCAGCGACAACTGTCAGGTGAGGATAAGCTTCTTAATTCCCATATCCATCATGAGTTAAAGATAAACCTTTCCTCTCCGCAGTCCGTTTGCTTCGAGGAACTGCCGCCGACTCAACCTCAGCCGGACAATGTTGATGCCAATGTAAAGGAGCAGCATGTCGAGGACGATCTGCAGTCGGCCGAAGAGCAGGAACCGGATCCTGATATTATCGAGGCCCAGCCACTTGTCACCGTCGTAACCGCCGGCAATGAGACCGACTCGCAGCCCGGTTTCCTTGGCAAGAACTCGCACAGTACCGATGCCTTGGCCAAGAAATTCCCCCAGGAAACGGAAACGGTGCTGGCGAGCAAGGAAGATCCGGTATACCGTTTGGTTCAGCCAGCCACAGCCCAGGAGCAGCTGCCCAAGGCGGATGAGACGGTGCTGCCGCCCTTCCAGCTGGACTGTTGGAGCGTGGCCAGTTGCGTGCTGGCCGCCCAGTACAATCACACCATCGATGTGGAGCAGTTCTGTCCCAGCACGGGTAGTTCCCTTAACATAAGCTACATAGTTCCGGTGTCGCGGTATCTCCAGGCCAGCAGCTTGGAACTCCATCTGAGGTTTGTGGCAGAAAGCTCTGTTTTTATATGGAACTAAATCCGTTTTGGTTAATAGCTCGAACAAGCCACTGCAGTGGTCCATCTGCATCGATGAGGACCAGGCCAAGGCCAATGCCAACGCACAGCTCAACGAGGATGACGAGGCCCCGGTGAGCAGCGGGGTGAAGATCCTCAAGCAGCTGGGCAACAACAAACTCATCCTGGCATTGGATTTGCCAGCCCGTGGCTACTTCCTGCGCGACTTTATGCTGCGCGCCAGCCAGGACCTCGAGCAGGTGGGTTTCAATGTCTTCAAAGAAAATTCTTCAGTGATTCCTCAACAGTCTCATTTGCAGCAAAAACTTTGCGATGACAGCGCTCACCTGGCGAACCCCATACTCCAGTACAACTTTAGGATCGTAAGAGATTGTGATTAGTTTACGGCTTAATTTATGGCACGGATGGACCGAATCTGAGCTCCAAATAATTAATGTAGGCGGCAATGTCCTCTCCCGGCACACCACCCAACACGGAAAACTCGTTTAAATTAGGAAAATGAGAATGGAAATCCCATTAAACTGTTGATCAGCGAGAGCAGAAGTTGAAATGAATACATTTATACGTAAAGACAAACAATTCATTAATAAATGCAAAACCAATATCGACCATTTAAATAAAATATGTAGAGAAATCGAGTTCGAAAGTGTTTTAGTGGGCGGAAACTGGCCGTTGGAGGTTACTAAGCATGGGTTTATCCCTTAAAAAACATTATGAAATTGCTTAAAGCAACCTGAGAAGAAGGATTACCCAAGAATTAACTACATTTGGTTACATCTTTTTATCTATGACAAATTAATTCACTTTACTATCAAACAAACTAGAAACTTAACAGATAAAGGACAAAGGATGCTACGTTACACTGCGAAAGGCTGGTCCTTTCCATCTTCGTGGTACTTGATGTAGGTCTCGCCGTGCGTGAAATCCTTGGTTCCCTCCAGGCGACCGCGCGGCGGGGCCTTTTCGTAGTCAAATGCCTTTGAAGATTTGCCAAACAGCTGGTTGGCCATCTCAATGTCCTCACGGTACTTGCCCACGACCACCTTCTTGCCGGTGAGCGGGTCGGTTATGTCACCCAGCGGATAGACAACCTTTTCCACGGCGTGCGTGATGAGGCGGGTGAGCCGCTCGGGCAGTTCCCTTATCAGGACCACGTCCCCGGTCTTGCAAACCTTCTGCGGATCGTGGGCGAAGTAGAACTCGTCCTTTTTGAAATACTATTTGGGAATGGGCAGAAGATTTGGTTAATTCCGTGTGGCACGGTAATGTTTGCAGAGATCTTACCATATTCAGGTTCTTGTCCATCTCCATGCGGCGAATGCGGATCTTGGAGGCATTCTGCTTGATGCAGGGCATGCACTGGCCCATCAGCAATAATCCACGTCTCGACATGGCTCGGTAAAAGTTTAATAAACAATTTTTAATAATTAAACTTTAGATTGTTTTCTTTTCTTGTTAGCGATGTCAACTACCCTTATCGAAGTCTTCAACCGATACTTAGAAACAATCGAATGATTCTATCGATATTTCATTGAAAAACAGAAATAACTTATAATTTTGGTTAACGGACCGGATTTAAAGTTTTCAAAAAAAAAAAATTCAGCTTCCCGCAATTCAAAATAATTTTGCAGTCTGACATATTAATATAAGGAAAAACCAGCAATGTAAGATTTTTGTCGATTTTAAACATTATTGACTATCGAATAATCGATAGCATATTCGTTTTTGCTTCCACCACTAACCGATTCCACGTGTTTCTCCTTTTCGATTTGCGCGCAACACGTGCAGAAGTCTTAATTTTTCCTCTCGCTACCAGACAACCGCATCAAAATGGCCGACGTTGGTAAGTGGATAGGAATGATGAATGAAAATGGGGCTGCAACTACAAGACCTGTCTTCCCGCAGAGGTGCGCAAGGAGAAGAAAAAGAAGAAGATCAAGGAGGAGCCCGTGGACGGCGATGACATTGGCACGCTGCAGAAGCAGGGCAACTTCCACATCAAGCCCTCGTCCAAGATCGCGGAGCTGGATACCTCGCAGTGGCCGCTGCTGCTGAAGAACTTCGACAAACTTAACATCCGCTCCAACCACTACACGCCACTGGCTCATGGCTCGTCGCCGCTGAACCGCGACATCCGCGAGTACATGAAGACGGGCTTCATCAACCTGGACAAACCCTCGAACCCCAGCTCCCACGAGGTGGTGGCCTGGATAAAGAAGATCCTGAAGGTGGAAAAGACTGGCCACTCGGGCACGCTCGATCCCAAAGTCACGGGTAAGTTTGCGCGAGTTTTTCCGTCGGACCTAACCTAACCTCAATGTTGAACCGCGTGCTCGGCAGGTTGCCTGATTGTTTGCATCGACCGAGCCACTCGGCTGGTGAAGTCGCAGCAGAGTGCTGGCAAGGAGTACGTTGCCATCTTCAAGCTGCACGGCGCCGTCGAATCGGTGGCCAAGGTGCGCCAGGGTCTGGAGAAGCTGCGCGGCGCTCTATTCCAGCGTCCGCCCCTTATCTCTGCCGTGAAGCGTCAGCTGAGAGTGCGCACGGTTTACGACAGCAAGCTGTTGGACTACGATGAGAGCCGCAATATGGGTGAGTCTGGATTTCCTTATAACTTGTTGTTGTTGTAGAGCCGCTGCGTCGCCGCTGGAATGTGCCTTCCGTCCGGCAGGCGTGCAGCCTGGCCTTCCGTCTAGCTTTAATCTCAGAAAACTCCAGTATTTGCCGACCGACGCAAATGCACATTTTATTTGTTTAAACCACCGTGTCTCTTTCTCTCCTTCGTCGCTTGCCACTACTCACGTGCTTAGGTGTTTTTTGGGTTAGTTGCGAGGCCGGCTCCTACATCCGTACCATGTGCGTACATCTGGGCCTGGTCTTGGGCGTCGGTGGCCAGATGTTGGAACTGCGTCGTGTCCGCTCCGGCATTCAGTCTGAGCGCGATGGCATGGTGACGATGCACGACGTTCTGGACGCCATGTGGCTGTACGAGAACCACAAGGACGAGACAATGCTGCGACGCGTGATTAAGCCGTTGGAGGGTCTGCTGGTCAACCACAAGCGCATCATCATGAAGGACAGTTCGGTGAGTTTCAGTGCCAGATTTGGCTTACTTACCCCATGATATTAAGCCGGCAGGTGCTTGCAATCCCCACGAGCGCCTGTGACTATGATTGGGAACAGCAACCGCCACTGATGTGTGTATGTTGGGCAGCGCTTACTCCGCGCGTTCGACAAAGAAATTTCAGACGACATTCATTCCCTCTTTCAAAATTCATTTCCTTTGAACCAAAATCTCTCATAGAATCTAACTTATTTATTCCTCTCGATCTTTTCCAGGTGAATGCCGTGTGCTATGGTGCCAAGATCATGTTGCCCGGTGTTCTGCGTTACGAGGATGGCATTGAGATCGATCAGGAGATCGTCATTTGCACAACAAAGGGCGAGGCAATTTGCCTGGCAATTGCTTTGATGACCACAGCCACCATGTCGTCGTGCGACCATGGTGTGGTGGCCAAAATTAAGCGTGTGATCATGGAGCGCGACACATACCCGCGCAAGTGGGGCCTGGGCCCGAAGGCGTCGGCCAAGAAGGCGCTCATTGCAGCCGGCAAGCTGGACAAGTTCGGCAGGCCCAACGAGAACACGCCAAAGGAGTGGCTGACTGGGTTCGTGGACTACAGTGCCAAGAAGGCGGCGGCTCCCGAGTCAGCTCCCACAAATGGCTCCAGTGAACCCAGCAAGGTAGGTTATCAACTTGTATCCATCTTGACATTTTACTCACAACTATTCTACTTCATTTGTCCGTGTAGCGCAAGCTGAGCACCTCAAGTGTTGAGGAATCGGCGGCGGCACCCGCAGCGTCCGAGGAGACACCGTCCAAGGACAAAAAGAAGAAGAAGAAGAAGCACAAGGGCGACGAAGAGGCCCCGGCTGCTGAGGAAGAGGCTGCATCCGGCGATGCGGAGCCAGTGGAAAAGGAGAAGAAAAAGAAGAAGAAGAAGGATAAGGATAGGGACAGAGAAGCTCAGGAATAACAAGTTTCTATAGGATTAGGTTTTAAAGTAGAAGGCTCTACGGTTTTTCGTAGAGGCACGCCTACAAATTTTGCATAGTTACTAAGTTTAAGGAGTGTTTTTATGTGTAGAAATACAAGAGTAGATTTCAGATGCATTTAAGTGACATTCGCAATGCAATAAACGATAAATGTTATTGTACAAAATCGTTCGTTAGTTTTCAAGATTCAATTAGTTCAATTTAGCTTTCCAGTTGTTAGCCGGACCACCACGATGGCACGGTGAGTTAATATTTCACTTTATTCATACTCTTCGAATGTTTTTGTTTGCTTTCTCTGTGATGAGCAATAACTTTCGCCCCTAGCTGAAAATTGAAACTTCTCCTGTTGAATGCGAGATTGGTCTTACTGAAGATGAAAGCAAGCAAACGCATTTGAGTTTCTTTGTTTTCCTATATATCTCTGGCTGATATAAAAATGTTAATATTTTTCTAATAATTTCAGCTTGGGGATAACGCTAAGAAGCTTTGCATTTCAATTGGAAATAAGGTGAGTGTTATAATTTGTGTTTACATATTAGGAAAATAAGTTCTGATGAGTATTAACTTTCGCCCCTATCTGAAAATTGAAACTTCTCTTGTTGAATGCGAGATTGGTCTTACTGATAACTACAGAACTAAATATATAATTAATATTTTAATTGTAATAATATTAACAGGGCATTTTATTTATCTATTTGCAGTTTGACTCGAGGAAGAAAGCATTAACTGGTTTTCAGCAGCTTAAAACCCAAGGTAAGAATATTTTGTATTGTAATAATATTATATTCTATGATGAGTATTAACTTTCGCCCCTATCTGAAAATTGAAACTTCTCCTGTTGAATGCGAGATTGGTCTTACTGAAATTTATACTCATTAAAACGAACTAATAAAATGCCTATGAACTTTACTATATATGTGTTTATTTTTTATATTACAGATTATCTCGTCTTAAGGATATCACTCATAAAGTGGTATTAAATTCAGGTAATTATTTATTTTGAAAAGAAGTTTACAATCTTCTTATAGTGATGAGTATTAACTTTCGCCCCTATCTGAAAATTGAAACTTCTCCTGTTGAATGCGAGATTGGTCTTACTGAACTTTTTCACATTCATAAAAATTAAAAATATATTCCAACTTTTGGCTAAAATTAAATCTTTTTCATCTTTCAGATGTCAAATTCCAATATCGTTCACCAAGGTAATTATTTTTATGGTTCCTTGCCGACTCTATTGCTAATGATGAGAATGGAAAGCTGAATTATGTGGCATGATTTTCACATTAACCGCAACAAAATCCTTATCCAATAGGTCCTACTGATAATTTTAAACCATCTAAAAAAGTTGTTTATACTAACACAAGAACTAAAACAATTTAATTTCCTCCTCCCTTTCAGTTCACGGCATCGCTCGTGCAGATTTTGGAAAACTTTGATAAAAAGGTTGGTTTTTTAATGATTTATTGTTCTTATTGCTAATGATGAGAATGGAAAGCTGAATTATGTGGCATGATTTTCACATTAACCGCAACAAAATCCTTATCCAATAGGTCCTACTGATAATACTAAAGTTAAAAAAAAAAAAGCCAGTTTATACTAACAACACAACTAATCAGGTAAATTTCTTTCTCCTTTACAGTCCCCGTAATCACTCCCGCAGATTTCGGCATACTTTGAAAAAAAAAAAAAAAAAAAAAAATCCAGTTGTTTTTTTTACAGGTACTGTTCTCACATCCCGATTTATATTTAATTTTTGTCTTGACTTATAAACGTAAATAAAAGTAAACAAAGAACACGTGATATTTACTTGGCGGGATTAGGTCATGCTTGTTTATAACCTAGAAAACAGCATAGTTTTCTGGCCAAGCCTTTTTGGCGGCAATCATTTGCCAGGGATGCCGAAAACCAGAGCGGAAAAAGAAGCGCAGAAGGGAAGCGGCCGTTTGTTTGTAAACATAAACTTGCTCATTTCAAAGTGCAAACGGCAGCGTGATAAATGATCCTTTTTATTTTTTTTCCCTATTCGATCTTGGGACGACTTTGCAACTGGTTAAACACGTTTTTAGTCAACGAAATATCAGCCCACATTTTTCGGCCTGTGCAGCTCTGTGTTTCATTTCATCATCCCTTGGCGCACTGCCAATCGGTCGCCATGTTGGATTTATCGCAATATGTTTGTCACTATTTTTGTATGTATTCGGCTATGCTTTTTTCGACGCGTCGTCAACGCGAGCTGTGAGTTGTAAATTGTTAAAATTACTTCCACGATTGTGACACGGATACGAATTTGCCACTGTTGGAGCGCTAGCAAGTAGATAATTGACGCTTTAACTGCAGGTACGTGGCCGCAAAGGCATTTAAAATAAGTCCGTCAGGACTTACCGGCAACGGAATTTTTTGTGCAGTTGAGAGGGTGCTTTTAGGTGACGCATGCGATCGGTTGTGTATGTATCTATTGCGACGCCATGTTGGATTTCAATTTTGAGGTTATTGATTAGTTGTCCGCCTAAAGGCATATTTGAGCTTCTCAAAGAATATTTTACATAAGTTCTGTAAAAAAATGCTGAAATATACCGAAGGTTAACATGATTGACTGGTATGGTTACGTAATGGTGTAATGCAAAATAGGCCATTGTTATTAATTATTTATAGGATCGTGCAGGTGCATGCAGATAAAATTTAGCGTTTTGCAACACTTATCACAGCATTATATGTGTTTATAATAGAATTACCCTTTGTGGGAAGGTTTTATATGTTGTTTATATATATCATATAGTGACTTTATTGAACCTGAATCTTATTTATTATTCTTTATTATGCGAGTCTGTTACTTCTTTAATTGAATAGCCCACGCTGAATCGTATTTGTTGTCAATCAAGCCCATATAGTACAAATTTAATATTTTACAGCCATGGGTGATGTAAATACTATTTAGTATATTTTTTAATAATAAATAAAGTCATAAAAATTGGCTTTTCCTTAATGCGTAGATCGTTTTTTAATTCGCTTAATGCTAAAAATCAGGACTATATAAACACTTGGTCCCGCATTTTTAGTGTTGCAAAATAAGGACTTTTCCTTGAAGTTGGCTTCTGACCTCTTTTCTTGCATTTTTATATAACACATTTATCGTCATCAAAGCGCGCACGTGTTCCGCACCGCACCCCCTCTCTCGCTCCATCTTGCCAGTGCAGCAACAACAGCCGCTAGCTCGTTGCCATCCGTTCCGCGGAAATGCCTGGAATGGAGAGGGCCCAGGGCTCACGCTCACACACATGCAAGCTGTGAGTCGGAATCTAGACGTTTTGTGATCTGATCGCAATTTCGCACGCGTCGTCAAATTAACTCGTTGCCGAATTTTACGTTCCGCGAAGTGTATTTAATGTAATTGTGACGCCGCCTAGTGCAATATATTTCGGCCGTTGTTCATAGCCAAGCATTGGTGTGGAAAAAAACAAAGCAATGTTTTGACTCGCTGCTGCTGCTGCTGGTGCTCTTCGCATCGGTCGGGCGTGTGTGCCTGTGTGTGGCGCTGTGAAAAGGCGCTAAACCCACACCAGCAATTGCTGTGGCTGCGTGCATTTACGCTTTCTGTGATACTGTCTGTTTGCAAAAGTGCGTAATAATTCCTAATAATATGAATGGTAAATTAATTGTCCGTCTGTGTGTGTGCAGCATGTACAATTATTTTTATGTAGAACACCAATTTTCTCGTCCATTGTGTGTATCTGCTGTCAGGCCAGCAGAGTTGCCCAGTTTTCATTTACTAAATATTTCGTTAACTTATTTTCTCGTCCTTTGGAGGACTTCATACATTGTGTCAACTTTTGACAGGTTTCTGGTACTGAAAAGAGTGATCCTTTTGTCTTCCGGCCAGTGTTGCCAACTGTTATTACTTTTCTAGATTTGCAGTACTGGAAATGTTGTAGTTTTTGAGGTTAAAGTTTTCCTGCTGCGTAATATTGACTTTTTGCATTTTCTTCTTGCAGCATGACTAAGGAACTGCCTCCAATTATACTAAAGGGCAAAGAACTGATCAAATACCGCCACCTAAAGCGCAAATATCCCGTATCCCAGGCCTTTCTTCACCGCAACTGGTGGAATGCCAAGCGCTTCATCATCTACGCCCTCACGGCACGATGCGTCCTCAGGACATATGCCTGGCGAAAGAGGACCAGCCATCGCGTACGCCTTGTGCGACGCGTCCGCATCCTGCTCTTCGATCCGCGGCTGAAGGGGATGATCAAGCGGCGTCTGCAGAACGTGCGCCAGTGGTCCAGCAGTCTGGTCGGCCACTACAAAAAGATGGGCCGAATTGAGGAGTACGAGGAGACGGAGCTATACAGTGTTCCCGAGCCGCTCGCTGCCGAGGAGGTTTCCAAGCAGATGAAGGAGCAACTGGAACTGCTCAAAAGCGGCAAGCGGGGACTGTCATTTATGGAGGACTCAAATCGGAACGTCGAGGTCCTGCCGGAAAAGGAAACTGTGACAGCAACTGAGGGCACCCTAGAGGAAGAGTCTGAAATCACTGAACTCGTGGAATCAGACCTTGCCAGCTCTAAGACTGAGGTAACAGAAGACACCGTCGAGGAAGAACCGAAAGCCTCTGAGCCCATGGAGACAGACTTGGCTGACTCAAAGGCGGCTGCTGAAAGGACGCCTGAGAAATCGTCTTCTCAAACCGCTGCCCAGGATGATGCAAAAACCCCGCCCACCCCCAGTAAAGAGCAGAGCAACCAGACCAGCACCTGCTCCAGTGCCGAGAAGCCTGAAAAATCGGAGAAAGCCGGCGGCAGCAAGTTCCTGGACATGCTCATCAGCAAGGTCCGCGTGAAGACCTTTGCGCGCGAAGAGAACATACCCTCCAAGTCCAGCGGGACGGACCTGCCCGCCGTGTCCGAGGACGATGGCAGCGAGGATTTCGTGGGCTTCGATGAAAGTGTCCATCAGCCGGGAATGCTGCTCACACCACTGGTGCCGCAGAACTGCAAGACACTGGACAGGAATTCCGCATTTGTCAGCGACACCTTGGACGCCTTCATGCGGGAGCACTACACCAATGAGTCGGGGCAGGAGGAGAAGGACAAGCTGCTGGAACCGATGGGCCATGACGGGCAGGTGACATCGCATAGCATGCCGCCGCCGATGGACATGCCCGCAGTTCCGGAGGCTCTCCAACGCCTGAGAACCGTTGCCGAGCGGCGACAGTACCTGCAGCGCTGCAAGAACCAGAAGATGGCCATCATCAACAACGAGGCCAACATATACAGGGAGCTGCAGCGCAAGCAACGGCAGCGCAAGGTCAAGATTGGTGCCATGCAGGCGCTGCAGGCTCCCGACTCCCAAATGCCTTTCACCCGGCAGGGCTGGCAGGCGGCTAGTTATGTGGCCACCGAGAATTCCAAGTATTATTATCAGGTTGGTGCTTTTGCGATGATATCCTTTTGAAGCTAGGCTAACATACTCTCAATCCCTTTCCAGGTGATGCAGGTGGACGGTGAGATGGTACGCCTGCCCGGCGCTCGGGGCAATAATCAGCAGCGCGAGAAAAGCCCCTACTTGAGCAGTCTGACGCCTCGAGAGCAAGCCAAAATGAAGTGCAGAGACCAGTGTATGGATGCTCGCATCCGTGACGAGTTGACGGTGATTCCAACGAAAGCGGCCTCGCCGAGAAACCCCAAAATCCTTAATCAGTTCCCCCTACCCGCCATTTTTCGCCCCTGCCCGCTGTCCAAGAAACCGCTGCAGCGGCCGTTAGACGACGACACGGCCGCGTTGCTGCTCGCCGGCGGCAGCATGGCAGTTGTGAGCATGCCGAACGTACAGCTAGACGTGATGCCGGAAGTGGGCCGGCCTCTGGACGAGATCGCCAAGCGGTATCTTCAGCATATCCTGCCCCATCACGACATCACGCGGGAATGGGCCGAATTCAGTGTGTCCACGCTGCAGCAGCCGCCCGCATGCATGAAGGATGCTGAGGAACAGGCTGCCCAGACGCCAGCAGGTCGTCGGAAGAGCTTCACGTTTGTTATTCCCTATCTGAACGACCGAAATCACATACTGGTGCGACGTGTGGTGGATCGATCGGAAGAGCTAGACGCTAGCTTTAACGAGGTGCCCGAGAAATTGCAGGAATTCACTTTCCGGTCAAAGCTGCCGCTTGAACCAGATTCCGAGCTTCTGGCCTGTGCCGATATGATCAACGACATGATCAACACGGTGGCCATCAGCTGCAGCGAGAACAGCTTCATAAGCGAGGATCCAGATGCGGCGATTGAGAGCTCCAACCGGGAACGGTCGTCTGAGCTGGGTTTAACAAAGGAGGAAGGTGGCAAGGAGGCGGAAAAGCTGGGCGGCAAGACGAAGCGACTTCCCAACAAGCAAAAGCGTCTGGCCAACGAGCTGCGTCGCTTAAATGCCACTATCATCGATGCCGCAGCCAGGAATGCTGATGGTGAGTTTATATTTCTTTTTCATAACTTTTGGAGTTTTGTCAAATAACAAACATGAGCTGTTATTCTTCGCAAGCCATCGGTACCTCAAAGTCTAGAAAAAGAAATCTGAGAAGGCGACATAAACAATGAGTCTCAGTCAGAGATTTTTATATAAATATTTGATTATTCTTTTAGCGAAATGATAATGAACGTTAATTTCTCTATTTTGCAGCCAACAAGCCCTGCATTAAGGATTACTGCCAGCTGGGCTGCCTCTGCGCCAGCCTGGCAGGCACAGAGTTACCTCTGCGGGATCACTGTGGGAGGCCCGAATGCGTCTTGGAGTGCCGCTGCCTGGGTGCGGATCAGGCTCGAGTCATGCGCGTGGATGCTGCTGATGTAAGCATATTGTGATGTCGACACTTGTTTTCAATTTCCCAGCTTATTCCTTATTTTTTCCTTTTATTTTAGGGTCACGGAATATCAAATGATGAGGCCTTTAACTTGCGTCGAAAGGCCACGGCCCGTCTGGCGAAGATGGAAAAGGACTTCACCTCCACCTTGGTGCTCTGCGATAATGAGACGCTGCTGATCAACGAGTCGCAGGGCGACAAGAAGCGTCGCTGCACCAAGGCCCCCAAGCGCTATGAGGATTTCGACGACACCGATATGTTTGAAGAGCAGGAAATCGAAGTGGTGTCTCCCACGTCGAAGAAGCAAAAGAAGTTGGCAGCCGCTGCGGCTGCTGCAGCGGCCGCTGCTGCAACGTCTGCTGCTGCTGCTGCCGCCGCTGCCAATTCAAAGATAACGTCTCCTGTTCTCAAGGAACGCTGCACTGTCACCGATACAGATCTGGCCCAGCTGAAGCATTGCTTTGTGGGTCTGCGCCGGCTGACAGACATCGACAACCTGGCCACCTTCTGTATGACTCACCAGCTGTACAAGTGCTTCTGCGGCGGCGATTCGCCCGATGGCAAGCCCGTTGTCATCGAGAAGGAGCAGTGGAACACAACGGTGGCCCACTTTAACCCGGAACTGGCCGTCAGAGCGCACTATAGCTTCGAGCGGCAACCGGAGGAGTTGCCGGTGAAGAAGAAAGGCAAGGAAAAGAAACTTAAGGTGAAGCCTGAGCTGAAGCCGAAGACTGAATCAGAAACGGATAATCCCAAGCCTGAACTTATGGAGGTGAAGACTGATACCAAAGAAACCCCCAAACCGAAGGAAAAGGGCAAGGCACCCAACAACTTCTATGCTGACGACAGCCCAGTACAGCGCTCTATCGAGTTGGACACGATTTTCAGCTACTTCCGGTCGCGTCCCCACATCTGCCGGCGAGCCATATCCGTGCCGAAGAACTCCTATCAGCGACTCAATCAGCGCCGCGCGGAAAGAGTGCGTCAGTATATGGAACGCCAGGAGACGCCGGAGATCAAGGAGCTTCTCAAGACCCGCATTTCGGGCGCCATTACGCATTACCGGAGGGAAATCGACAAGCTGAGGAAACGAGAGCTGGGTAGAAAGCAGAGTATCAACGCCCCCGTCATTGAGGTGCGCGATGACTCCGATGGCAGCGAAGTGAGCAGCCTGCTGCTGAAGAGGAGCGCCGCGAAGCCAACCAAGGGCCAGAAGCCTAGCAAGCGCATGAAGCTCCAGGAAGAGGAGTCGCCGGCGCCAGAGCCAGAGCCCGAAAGCCCACGAACATCGGATATCCAGGTGCCGCGCATCGCTGCCTGCTACTCTCTACATAACGCCTCGGTGGACGTTTTGGGTTCTGGAATGGCCAACAATGCAACCGCTGTGGCCATGTCGGTTAATAATGCCAGCGAAACTGATACGCTCAAGTTCCGATCCTTCTACAATGAGGTGGTGAAGAACATGAACACGCTGGTCAGCAAAAAGATGCAGGACATTGACCTGGCCCTGCAGCGGGAAAGCAAAATCATCCCGGCCCCCAACGAGGAGATTCTCTGCATCATCAAGTGGACCAACTTCCTGGCCGCCTTCGAGTCTGGCTTCGTCTACATCTGGATTGTGCAGATGAAGACGCACACCTTCTTGGCGGCCACCACCACCAACCAGATGCCCTCGGTGTGCGGAGCCATCGGTGTGGTGAACACTCGGTTTGCCCCTGATCAGCGGACATTGCCTTTGATGGCATCGTTGCTTATTGAGGGCAAGCGGAACGAGAACACCAACAGACTGGCCGTCGTCATGCAGGGCAGGAAGAGCTATTGGCTCGTCAAGGGCTTCCTGCGCCTCATGGAGGGTAATGCCTGCACCAAGCCCACGCCTCAGACGCATCCGTTGCTGACCAAGAAGATCAATGTGCTTTGCTCGCTACTCGTTAAGCAGCGCGTGCGGGAGCATCAAAGGAAGGTGCAGCAGGGCGGGGAAGCGTCGTCGTCCACATGCACGTCTCCAACGCCCGAGGCTCAGCGACCGCCCACTAAGCGCAAGCTGAAGACTGCGGCCGGAGAAAGTGGTTCCTCAGAGCCGGCGCCGCAGAAGATTTTAACAATTGCCTCTGAACCAACACCATCTTCATCCGCCGTGGCACCGATCCGACCTACTCCGCCCGTTGCTCCTCCATCGGCCCCAAGAAAAGCTGGCAATAGTTTGGGTCAAACCAACATTGAGTTTCGGAAGGTCGCTCACAGCGATGTGGACGAGCTGCAGATACCGGAGCTGCACGACAACGACCATCGTTGGGTGGTGCTCGATATCTTTGATGACTTCTCGCACATCTTTGTCCCCGCCTGCGGGGACATGATTTCGCTGACCCGGATCCACACTGTGATGCGAATGTCCGCCGAGTCGCAAAAGGTGGTCCGTCTACAGTTCTTTCCAAATGCACCCTACGACGCCTTCGTCACGCCCTCCTCCAAGAAGAAGATCTATTTTGGACCGCTGCACTTGGACATGCCGCCGCCGGTGCTCCTGCTGCTCCAGAGTGTCGACAGGAAGATGATGACGCGCGAGGCATACCAGAAAGAGCACGGCATTCCCGTCCAGCGCCATCGCCGGAGCATGGCCTTTTGGGTACTGCACCTAAACGGGCAGGTGCACTTCGAGGTCGAAGACGAATCAACGGCTAAGTTGGACGCCATCAAGATACCATCGCAGCTGTCTGTGCAAATAACTAGTAAAGAAGAGCAGCCAACAGCCGCTTTCCCTCCGGTGGTGATCATCGACAGCGATGAGGAGGAGGACGACGACCAGACGGGTCAATTGTTGGACACCGATCAGCAAATGGCAGAACAACTAACAGTTACCCAGATTAAGCAGGAGCACCCGAGAATGAACTTCACCATTCAGACAATGCCCTCCAGCGGGGCCCTGCAGATCACGGCCGCCGAGGCTGTTGCTCCACCGCCCAGCCCTCCAAAGGACGTGACCACCTGCCAACTAACTGGCGGTTTTATGCCCTTCATTGCCAAGGTTCCCGCCAAAGAGGGCGAGCCGTCAGCCACCACCACCACCACCACACAATACCTGACGCCGCAAGTGCAGCTCACAAAGTCCTTGTCCGACGCTACCTTATCCAAATCCAGTTCCTCGGAGCATCCGCCCGCTGCTAAGATCAGTCGCCCGTCGCTGCCGCTCGCCAAGATCAACGAGTCACTGCAGGAGCTACTTAGCAGTGGCAATACAGTGACACCTGGCGGGATAACGATCACAAAGTTGGATAACAGCAGGGACACAAAGGTAGTAACCCAGCCAAAAAACGAGACCGTCAAGATTGGCAGCAAGCGATCCGTGTGCGGAATTGCCAAGCAGCCGGCACCGAAAGCATTGCCAGCACCATCGTTGCTGAAACCCGCCTCTGCAGGAACCTCTATCCTTAGGAAGCCCGGGACAACACCCATGGCCAAGGCCACTCCACCGGGTCAGCAGCCAAGGCAACTGCCCCCAGGAGCAGCGGTACCTGCAGGGGGTGTTAAGATATATCCCAGGCCAAGTCCGCCCGGCCAAAGACAATCGTTGCCGGGAAGTGGAAATCCAATAGTCAGGGCGGTGGCTCCGCGCCAATCCCTTCCCACCAAACCGATGGCAGCCAGTTCAGTATCTACCCCAAAATTGCCAGTAGCAGGAGCAGGAGCATCCTCACGGCTCTCGCTGCCCAACAGCAGATTGCCGACCACCGGAGAACGTCAGACACTGCCAGTAAAGGTTGTTGCCAAGCCGGTCGTTGGAGCAGTTCGTCCAGATCAGGCGGCCGCCTCGTCTCCACCCAAAGCATCATCGACTGCTGCCCAGAAGGCCAAGTGCACAGACTGCTGCTATGGAGTCATGGGGGCCAAGGGATTGCCGCGCTACCGAGTCAAGGTGATGGGCTCTGACGTTATAGTTAAGATACCCAACCTCGAAGTGGTACATTTCAAGTCCTTCATGGCAGCCAGCAGTTTTCTCAATCGGTAAGCTAAAACTATTTGCTTTTATTAGATAGACTTTGATGCTAATTATGTTCTTTTCTTGTTTCTACAGCCATCTGGCGAAGAATCCCGAGTTCAAGGATCTTCTGCCGGCGGATTGGAAGTTCCTGCCTTTGAAGCAGATGCCCAAGCCACAACCGCAACAGGTGTCTTTGGTGAAGCAACCGGCGGCGACTGAGTCTCATGTGCCATCTAAAAATCAGCATAACCCGGCCGCTATTGTTATCGAAGATTAAGGGGAAACAGGAGAGCTGTCCATCAACCCGCGGAATTTTTATTTTTTAAGCAACACACACGTACACTCCCGATATCCGGATACATATTATAAATATGTAAGCTGTTTACTTTAAAGTTCTAGGCTAGGACCATCAAATGCTCTTACGAGTTCTGTTTATCATTACGCATTTTTTAAATATACACAATACCATAATAACGTATTAATAATTCAGATTTTTTTTTGGTTTTCTTGACAGAAATGGGCATAATTTTATTATTTTGTTAAAAAATCATTATCTGCCGGCTCAATTTGAGAGTTAATGATTATGTTAAATAGATTTAAAGCTTTTCCGAGTTCAAAATGTTTAATTTTTGTTAGTTTTTCGTATATCAATTTAGGGCTTAGAGAGGTTGTAAGGGAATATACAGCAAAGTATTGATATCTTAATTAGATAGTTCAGCACACAAGACATTTGTCAATCTTGAGTTTATATTTACATGATTGTGAACACTCCCAAATTATAAATAATGAATGAAAACTAATATGTTGTGTTAAATAAATGCATAAACTGCATATAAAAGCAGGAATTGAAAATTAATTTGTATTATTGACTAAAATTTGAATAAAACAGACAACGGCGCCCACGCATCAGCAGTTTGGCCGTTCCAATTCCACGGCGTTCCAACCACGCACAGCTGACTTTCCCTTAGAACGCGGAAGCAGCGTGGAACGCAGAAATAGCGAAAAGCAAATGTTTACGCAGCATTTCCCGCACAATTTCTGGCGTTAGCTTAGTTTTATTTATTTATAAATAAGAAAAAAGCTTGTGGTATCAACAGAGAGCTTCGATAGTCAGCTGATAAGCACCCGCACCCAGCGTCCAGCGTCGCTGCAAAAAAAATTGGCAAATCCAAAAAGAAAACACCTCCAAGGTCAGATTATATTTACAAAGATATAGAACCACCTATACACGCATATGCACGGGCGATCGGGAATATATAGGCGACACTAATTCGCTTACCTAAACAATTTGCAGATATCGCTCCCGAAAGCTCAGCGCATTTTCTTCGATCGCTTGCTCGGCGGCAATCGCTGGGCCAGATTTCGATACATTGCGAGCGGGGAAAGACGACCCCTGAGCTGCTGCTGCTGGACGCGGAAAACACCACCACCACCACCACTACTGAAAATGGGCTGTGACGAAAAGCGGGAGCCGGCGGGCGGAATGCTGCGTGTTAAGGATATACCTGAGCTGACGCAGGACCACTGTCGCATGCGCGATCCCGCCAAGGTGGAGCGCATCATAAACGAGTTCGTCCTGGGCGGGCCAGAGCGCATGCAAATCGTGTCGGACTTCGACTACACCATCACCAAACAGCGGACGGAGGACGGCGGCGCCGTGCCCAGCAGCTTTGGCATCTTCAACGCCTGCCAGTCGCTGCCGGAGAACTTCAAGCAGGAGACGGACAAGCTGTACCACAAGTACCGGCCCATCGAGATCGATCCGCACATGCCGATCTCGGAGAAGGTCCAGTATATGATCGAGTGGTGGACCAAGTCCGGGGAGCTGACCAGCGGCTTCCCCTTCGACCAGTCGGAAATAGATCAGATAGCCGAGAAGTACAAGCATGCGCTACGTGACCGCACACACGAGTTCTTTGCAGACCTCCAGCGCCTGGGCATTCCGACGCTCGTCTTCTCCGCCGGACTGGGCAACTCGGTTGTCTCTGTGCTGCGGCAGGCCAACGTGATGCACCCAAACGTGAAGGTGGTGTCCAACTTCCTTCAGTTTCGCGACGGACTTCTTGACGGCTTTCAACAGCCGATGATTCACACATTTAACAAGAATGAGACAGTGCTCGGAGGCAGCGAATACTACGACCTGGTGCACAACCGAGATCACATCATCGTGATGGGCGATTCGCTTGGCGATGCTGACATGGCCGCCGGTGTTCCAGCCTCCTCGCACATTATGAAGATCGGCTTTCTCTTCGATCACGTCGAGGCCAATATGGAAAAGTACATGGACACCTTCGACATTGTCCTAGTGGACGACCAGACCATGGATGTGCCCAGAACCCTTCTCGCCCTCATCGAGAAGCAGCACCAGCTGAATCTACTGGCCGGCAAGCAGAGCTCGCTGTAGGCGCATGGCGCAGGGGAGATGGAAGAGTGCGCGGTCTGAAAAGTACTCGGAGCCCCCGGTCCTGCCCTCTCATTAGCAGGAAGGCGGTTGCTAACTGGAAAACAACAGAAGCTACTAATTAGGTGGTTTAGGTTTAGCCATTTTACTCATTTACGAATGAATGTGTATATTTCATGTATTCAAAATCATATATTAAAGACAACGTTGTGCTTTGCAAAACCGAAAGGGAACATTTTTTTATTATTTACATTTATTTTTAATGTTAAAAATAATTAAGGTTGATTTGGTCTTTAACCTACAAATGTTTTAACTAAAGCTCTGAATTTGCGATAAAGAAATAGGTCTTCAAAACCAAAATAAATGCAATCTAAACGGTATAGTTAAATTAAACTAAATAAAAAACATATTTCGCCTATGGTTATTGCAAAAATCTCAAAGTGTAACGAAAGTGTACCTACTTTGTATTTTTATGAGGTTTTACGAGTTTAAATATTAATTTATTAAAAAATATAGTTATTATTATTATCGTAGCTATAAATTTGTCAGATTAAAATTGGTTTTTGGTTATAATTATAGAAAATCTAGATAAATATATATTAAACTTAACCAATTAATGGATTTATTTATTTTTTAATTAAAATTAAATTAAATTAATTATTAAATTAAATCAAAAATTAAATTAATTAAATTTACATTATTTTTAGCATTTGTAATTTATAAGCTGCGAATGATTTCGCAGAAATTCTTCACAAATTTGCCAAGATGACAGATACTTTCTATCTTTGAAAATAATAAAGGTCAAGAATGTTTAAGTTTCTAAATATATTACGAAAAATTGGATATTGTTTGTAAATTCTGGAAACTTCGAATCGAATCGAATTTGAGCGAAAGCGAAATTGGGAACGCGTTCAACGCTGCTGGGGGTGAGCAAGGTGCCAGTCATTCCATTCATTAGTGGTGGCCCCGATGCCGATAAATTGCTATCGGAATATACAAGAAAAATACACAAATCACTCGCAAATTAGGATTTTACGCACTTTTTATTTGTATTCAGGCCCGAGACGGAGTGCGTTCAAGTTGAGAATTTCGACCAGGGAGGATCTGCGCCACAGCCAACGCGGAATCGCAGCGTCCCGCCACGTCCCCAGTTGTCCTGTGAAGCATGAAGAGGAGCGTCGCCTGAGAGCAGTTGCCAACAGAAGGCTGGTGGAACGAGCAGCGGATCGGATCAGCTGTAGCGCCCGCACCACTCCACTCCACAACACTCCACTCCACACCTAACACCACTCCTTTACAAGACACCATCCATCTGCGAGCGACTACAGCGATACACAAGAGTGCAGCGTCATGTTCGGGTTCGACGGGGAGTACCGTCGCCGTCCGGTGCAAAGTCTGGGCGGAGCCTCGCACACCTGCGACCGGGACACTGTGATACGGAAGGCGGCCCAGGAGCGCCAGAAGCGCAACGAGTTGCGACAGAAGGAAAACGGAGCAGTGGTGCTGCAGTCGTACGCCCGCTCCTTCATCCATCGTCAGCGGGCCAAGCGGGCCGAGCGGGAGGCCTTCGATGCGTTCCTGCTGGCCCGCAAGGATAGCATTACGGAGGACGAGAGCCTGACGTTCCTGCTGCGGCGCCTCAACTTTTTCTACAGCAGTCGTGAGGCTAAGGATGGCGAGAGACTGGTGAGTGCTCCGTGGTATTTGTGAGTTACCCTCACTTAGTGCTTCATCCTTCCTTAGATCGAGGTGTGCCAGCAGATTCTTCGACTGCCTGGTCGCCTGCTGCAGCACGCTGCGCTGGATTCGATGTGGCTGCTAAGGGTCTGCAAGCTGCTGGACACTTGCCTTCTCCAGCTATCGCTGTCGCATACGGCTCAGGCCATTCCCTTGAGAATGCTGGAGACCTTCACCACCGTATCTTCTGTGCAGCGCCACGTGCAGGATGAAGCGCTGCTCTTCAAGTACTTGGAGCGCGTGTTTGGCTTCCTTATTGCCCGCAACTACTTCTCGCGCCTGCGACAGTTGCTGGACGAGAAGTGCCCGCCGCTGGACGGAGAGACGCTGCATGCACCCAGTCCACTGGCCGACGCCCTGCTCCAGCTGTTGCTGCGACCCTTGGCGGTGGCCAGACGGGCTTCCGCCGGCGGACAGCTTTCGCCCATGTCACTGGCAGTCTTTCAGAACTTCATAGTGGACATTCTGGCAAAGCCGCACACGGATCCCTTGCGGTATTTCGTACTGCCCTGCCTTGCGGAGAGCGCCGAGTTTCCCTTCGATTTGCTGATGCGTTCGTTGGAGACTGCAGTGGCCGTAGTGCCGTTGGACTCTGGGGATGCCATGACCGGTCGGCGCATTTTTCTTAACAATGGAACGGAAACCGGCCAGAAGGCCCAGACGCAGGCCATGTTCTCATCGTTTCTACTCAACTCCCTCCTGGTGCTGGATCGCAGGCAATTGGGTGAGTCATCTAAGCGTTAAAGTAGAGCCTAGAGTTCATCTTGAACCTGCTCTACCTTACAGCCACCTTGCAGCAGAGCTCGCTGCTGGTAGTCTACGTTCGCGTCATCGCGGAAATGATGCCAAATATCCTGCAGTTGCCCAAGTCGACGCTGCGTGGCCATGCCAACGCCCCGCATCGCCACAGGGACAGCGATGACGAGTCGGAGGACTCGGACGAGGAGGAGGATCAACCGATGGCTCATGGCTTGGACTACGACATGGAACAGCCTGGCAGGATGGTCGAGGAGCTGAGTGGCAAGGAACGGGACTGCCTGCTGGAATCCATTGCCATACTGAACGAGTCGGAGCGGGTGGACTTTATTGTCCAGCAGCTGGATCCTCTCATCGAGAACAGTCAGCTGATCTATGCGCTCTGCGAGATTTGTCACAACCTGATGATCTACAACAAGCATGCGGTCTTCGAATACAAGTAACGCAGCAAAGCCCTTACAGTGGAATATATAACTAAACCCTGTTTCCCGCAGGTTAGTCTACACTTTGGCCTTTACACCCAAGTTCATCCGTTCGGTGTGGTTCAAGCTGGCGGCGGAATCGACTCAACTGGGCTTCTCTGCTCCTCTAACCCTCATTTCCAAGGGCGTTGTGCGTGAGTATTTTTCTATAAATACTCAGTTCTTTTGTGTGATAAAAAGTTCTTCCTGCAGCCAAACAACAAGGTGTGGATCGTACTATTCCTCTGCTGGCCACCTTCTGCATGCTCTTCGGCCGCCTTCTGCCCACCCTGCACGATGTAGAGTTTGTGGAAAAGAAGCTCTTGCTGCAGACCCAGACCACCGTCGACCATGTCCAACTAATGCCCTTTTCCATTGCGGAAATAGTGCAAATGTCCAAGACGTTGAAGGACATTAGCATGGGCCTCGTGGAGCTGGCCTTTCCCGAGACGCGCAGCAATTTGGCCAATTATCGCAGTGTCCTCGGGCACACGGATGCCGATGACAAGAAGCTGCGCCATCAGAAGCAGATCTGGGCCAATCTCCTGAACGTTGTAGTCTTTGTGCTCAATCAGATTTACACACGCGACTTGCGACTGGGCTTCTGCCCGGAGGCCCACTGGACAGTCAGTCGACTCGACTTGCCCCTGGATCGACCCACAGATCTGCCACTGACCCACAGCAGTCGACTTCGCGGCATCCGACCCTTCCAGCCTATCAGAGACTTTACGCGCGAGGACTTCGAGAATGGACCGCCCATGTCCACCAAGCAGATACGCTCCATCACCATTCTCCGGGAGATTCCCTTTGTGGTGGCTTTCAGCAAGCGGGTGAGCATTCTGCAGGGACTGGTGGCGGCCAACAAGATGCGGGTGCAGGGCAATCTCCAAGCCTTCCTGCAGGGACCCTCCATAATGATCACGGTGAGGCGATCGCATTTGTACGAGGATGCCTACGACAAGCTGCGTCCCGAAAATGGTGGGTTTGATTTAAAGATACTCTATATATATTCCTATAATGTAAATTCTTGAAAACCTTTCCAGAACCCGACCTGCGCTTCAAGTTTCGCATACAGTTTATATCCCGGCTGGGTCTCGATGAGGCGGGCATCGATGGCGGCGGAGTTTTTCGCGAATTTCTGTCGGAACTGATCAAGACTTCCTTTGATCCGAATCGCGGCTACTTTATGTGAGTATTTCTCATATATTTAAAAAAATAAAGGTCATAATTCGTTTGCTTTATCCCCAGGGTAACCACGGACAACAAGCTTTACCCGAATCCAAATGTGCAGGACATCTGTGAGGAGTATGAAAAGCACTACTACTTCATTGGTCGTATCCTGGGCAAGGCGATCTATGAGAACCTGTTGGTGGAGCTGCCCCTAGCCGAGTTTTTCCTCACCAAACTGGCCGGCAAATACTCTGATGTGGATATCCATCAGTTGGCCTCCCTCGATCCGGAGCTATATCGGAATCTGCTGTACTTGAAGGACTACACGGGCGATGTGAGTGAATTGAACTTGGACTTCACCGTGGCCAGCAGTTCGCTGGGACAGACACAAATTGTGGAACTGAAGCCGCAGGGCCAAAGTATACCGGTGACCAATTCAAATCGCATCGAGTATTTGCAACTGATTGCGGACTACAAGCTCAACGTGCAGATACGCCGACACTGCAATGCCTTCCGCAAGGGCCTGTCCAACGTCCTGCCCATCGAATGGCTGTACATGTTCAGCAACAAGGAGCTGCAAATACTCATTTCGGGCGCTGAGATACCCATCGACCTTGAGGATCTCAAGAAGCACTGCAAATACGGCGGCGAGTTCACACCGGAACACCCCTCGATTGTGGCGTTCTGGGCGGCATTGGAGGGATTCGATGATATGCAGCGCAGGAATCTGTTGAGGTTCGTCACCAGCTGTTCCAGGCCGCCGTTGTTGGGCTTTAAGGTTTGTAATTAAAGCCTACTAATTTATAATCCAAAAGAAACTCATTGAACTATTTTCATAGGACCTGGACCCACCGTTCTTCATCCAAAATGCTGGCGACATGGAACGTTTGCCCACGGCCAGCACCTGCACCAATCTGCTGAAGCTGCCACCCTTTAACAGTGTGGAACAGATGCGTGAAAAGCTGCTCTATGCCATACAATCCAATGCTGGCTTTGAACTGAGCTAATCTGTCACACCCCCTCTCCCCCTGAAATCCAGACACATATCCAAAACCACAGCCAGCCAATCCAGGAAAAAGAATCACAATCCCCAACAATCGGCAGAGGAGGCGGTGCAACTATTCCAGTTAATTTACAAAACATTGTACATTATGATTAACGTAATTGCTTAGTGTAAAGTATGAAGCTTATGAGGTCTCTGTTTATCTAAAGTTCTCTTTGTATTTGTTTGAGTTTGTTTTTTCTTTTACCAAAATATATATACACAGCTATATATATACACACATATATGTAAATCAAAGCAAGGCAAGCTCAGTATATTTGAATAAAGGAAGGGGCAAGCGTTTGGACCCGAAAGAAGGTATCCTCACACCCCTTTTCCCTGCATATTTTTGTCCCATAAATCATCCATCACCTGCCTGGGACTGTTGCCAGCATTGATGTTGCGTCCAGCTGCCAGGCCTGTTGAATAATTCGCTCGTAGACCATTCGCGGCGCCGTGACGGCAAACAGAAAGTCTATGTGATTATAGCCAGGCACCTGATACAACTGTGTTCGGCTGTTCCGCAGTTCCCTCACCAGGCGCTGCACATCCGCCTGAATGGCAAGCACGTCCCGGCTGCCGTGGAAGATCTGCAGCTGCAGGCGAACATTGGCCAACTGATACGTGGGCGGCGTGGCCTGTCCATATCGTTGCGCATTGAGTCGCGGCGAATGGTAGTCATACTGCTGGAATTGGCCTGTGGACAAAACAAAGAGCATCAATGATAATTCCGCCTCCGCGAGTATAACCTTGCACACACAGAAAAGAAAATTAGGAGTTATTTCTCAACTATGAGGTATTTTATTTAGTTTATAAAAGAACTTGAGCTTAAAATTAACTCCTAACTTGTCAAAATTTAATAGGCAAATCAAGGAACATTTAATTTTCTCTGTGCACCTGTACATATGTCCGATGTCCGACTTACCGCTATTGATGAGCTGTCCGAAGTGCTGCAGCTGGCGACGCGACATGCCCGCCGGTGTCGTCTGCAGGATGCGTGGCAAGATGTTCTGGCAAAAACAGGAGAGCAGACGTGGGACATTTTGTTAGGCTTAAACTCCCAAAACGCTTAAATTTTATGAGCAACAGCCGGAAACAGGACCTCACCCTGCCCCAACCATGTCGGTGTGTCGGTGTCGGTGTCGGTGTCGGTGTATCGGTGTGTGCTCAGGCTGATATTTCCGTTTCATTGCGACACAAAGCATACACGGAAGTGCACACAAGCAGACACACATATACACATGCCACCCTCCGTAAAAATCACACATGAGCGGGCACAAGAGCGAGGTCTCAGGCCAAAGGCCAAGAGGTCCTTGCTTTGATGCTCCTGGCCTGGGGAGTTGAATTTATATTGCGGGTATTTGTTTTGAAATTAGCTGCTTATTTGTTGGCCGCTCCGCCTCAGCCTCTGATTAAGGTAAGTGCAATGAGATTTCCCATTTTCCATTTTCAATTTTCCATTCAGTTTATTGAGATTGATATTGATATTGCTTTAGGGCAATGGAGAAGGCGGAAGATTTTAACAGAAGGCTTTCAAGGAAGCGGCTAACTAAATAGAGTTGTTTTCTAAAGAAAATATTGAGGGGGGAACCAGTTCCTCCAACGGGAAAATCCTATTTTTCTCATGTTTATCTTGAAGAGACTATTTAAAAATCAACTTAAATTCCAACAACAATATGAAATCTTTTAAAACCTATCAGCAAAAAGCTGCTTTGAAGTTTTAAAAAGCAAAATGGACCAAGTAATGGATATCCTATTATTTTATTGTTATTTTTTCATTAAATTGAGCTAATAGGTTTTTACAGTTTAAAATAAATATTTTATTCTGAGCTGTTTTTCACATCAAAGAAGTAAATAGAATTTAAAGTAAGATAAGCTGCTTTTGGTCTTATTTTTGTTTGCTTTAAATAAATGGGACTTGTCAGTGGAACTATTTAATATCAATGTTTTCCGTTTAATTCAGAGAATCCTTGTTTAAGCCCAATATCCGCAAAAACTCTCAACTTTTTTGCGGATGTGCTGATGTTTGCCATTTTTTGAGTGGGTATGAGGGAGAAGGATATGCAGCGACTCTTCAGTTGTAGAATTTTATGTAAATCGCTTCGACTTTAAACTGCCATGACAAGCCATTGAAACGTTGCATGCATCGTCCTGCGGCGACATATTTTTTTGTTTTGTTGTTTATTTGATTTTCCGCCTGGCCGTTGCATTTCCCATTTTTTCCTTGTTTTATTTTTCTTTTCTTTGTTTTTTTTTTACAACCAGCCAGCAACTTGTGGCAAATACTGGCAATTTTGTGCCGCCAGCTTGTTTGTGTTTCCCCGAGTTTTTCTTTTCCCTTCGTTTCGTTTCGTTTTGCTTGCATTTATTTCTTTACATCTTTTATTTTCAGCTCGAATCTTATTCGACGCAGTGCAGTTGGCCAAGAGTGTTGAACTTTGCGAGGGTCGTGGGGGCGGGTCGGCGACGGAGGCCGCGGAGGTTACTAAATATGCGCAAATATTTATTCGGACGGCTCCCAAGCTCTAGCTGCGGCAAGTTCGGCAGTTGTCGCCAGTATCGCCTCGCTCCATTTGCTCAAGCTCAGCGTCTTTTTGCTGGATATTTGCCTAACAATTTCTAGCTGCTGGGGCTCTGGTCTGTGTTGACTTTTTATGGGAGTTATGAGCGCTAACACAGATATGACACGCGCTTGCACTCGCTTGACACTCGTGTCGAGTGGCAGTAGCTACCGAAAAAAAAAATTTGTTTTTCACTTGCCAGCGATGCCGACGACATTGGGCGTTGAAAAATAGTATTTGCTTAGCAATTTTCAGCAATGCCGCAAAAAGTATGCAACACTTTTGGGTGAGTCAAGAGCAGACCTTTAATAATCAGCTAGATAAACTCTACATAAACCCGTTCTTATTTCACAGGATGTGCCAAATGCTTATTTACATCCTTTATTAAAGGTTTCAGAAGCCCAGCACATGGAAAGCCCCTTTGGATTATTCAGCGCCGTGAAATGCTTATTTATGGCTGCATATGTGAAAAGATTTAAGAACTATAACCTGGTGAACTTTTTAACCTTTTTCCATGCTCCCCACCGGCAACTATAAAATGTTCAATTCCAGCTTCGGCAGCAGCAGCACTGCAGTGTCCAGGCAGCCCAGCAGCCAATTGGCCAAAGCCCCCACTTTAATAACTTACAAGCGGCACTTGGCGCCCCCGAGCCCCTAACTCACTTCAGATGGTAGTAAGCCTTTTGAGCACGCGCCCCCGAAACACTCCGGACACACAGATAAGCCATGAAGTTTTTTCTGCTTTCGTTGCACGAGCGCGATTTATTTGCCATATTTCACGGCAAAACAAAATTTAAATGTACCGTGTGCTGCGCGGGAAACAAAAAGTGTTTAAGGCAGCGTGGCGTATACGTAATGTGTGTTATACTCTAGTTAGAAGCCGCCAGCTGGGGCGGGAGCTCAGAGGAAGGAGAGAGGAGTGTGGGGCATAGAGGAATTGAAGTTGTTGTTCGGCCGGGCTAGAAGGGGAGGAGGAAAAGTTTAGCACACCTTTTGGTTGCACATTACAGCAGAAAAATCCCTGAATTCCCCGGGAGTTGATTCAAAAATGCTCTAAATATTATATTAATACGTTATTACGTTTTTAGCATTTGTGGAACCATTTTAAAATTGCAACTATATTCATTTGAATTTATATTAATAAAGTATTTTTTGTTTTAATTTGATGAACTACCAAGTCTTGTTAAACAAAATATATAGAATATAATTCTAATTATTAACAAAATCTTTAAGGGTAGCCGAAAGGTACTTTTTTAAGACTTTATAATGTATAGCTCTTAACATATGCACAAAGTTCTTATTTAAATGATCCCAAAGCTAAATATATTCCAGCTAATTGACAAGTTGTGTACCTGAGCCCATTAACCCTTTTTTTGGTTCGTCGTTACCCTTCCGTTCACAATAGTTCTGGCCTGACTTCCAACCAGGAAGCTTTTGCCCGGCAAGAGCAGCTCGTTTACGCATTTAAATTCAAATAACTTTTATTACCGAAACTAAGGCCCATGCCCCATGCCCCCATGCTGCTCCTGCTGCTGCTGCTGCTGCCCGGGTTTGTCTGTTTCTGTGCGTCTTTGTGGGTGGGAAATGGCCGCTCACTCCAGAGTGCAATAAAAACTTTAGCATACAACAGGAAAAAAGTTTTCGGGGCGCTTTGTTGGCTAAATTATGGCCCGCATATATAATCGTACTCACACGATCCAATGGATAGTCGCTGAAGCCCACGTACAGGGAGGTGAACAGGGTGCACAGGGCGTAGGTGGGCAGGGTGGCGCTACAGAAGTACTGGCCTCCCACCTGGGTCAGTGACGTCGCCGGCAGCAGCTCGTGGAGGCCAAGTGTGTTTAATAGCATCTACAGGGAGATACAGCGATATCAATTCATGATTCTATTTTCAGTTTTAATCTTCAAATTATACATATGTAGTTCCCCTCGGTCGAAATAATAATATATATTTTATAATACATTAAGATGATTTCTTAGAACATTTTATAATATTAATCCATATCAAAATATTCCCATGTTCGCACGATAATCTTAAGCGTTTAAGATTAAGATTTTAATATAGACCTAATTTATATTTAATATTTCACAAAACAGCTGGTTTATCGGTGATAAATTAAACTAAATTAAATTATATTATGGGCGAAAATCTACTTTTCCGCCATTCAGTCATTGATTGGTTTAAATTCGTAGAACTTTGAAAGTTCAATAAGCTAAGCTAAAGGTGAGACGCCATAATTTCTCTTGGAAACATTAAAGAATTGATAAGCGGGTTTTTTATACTTTTCGTTCGTCGCATCGCACTCGGTTTAATTCAGTTTATTTCGGCTGACAGAAAGATGCAGACGTTATTATTGGTGAGTATGATCTTTGGGGTCCTGATCCAAAGGAGCTCTGCCCGACTATTGTCCGACCAATGCGGAACTTCAATGGGTACAAGGATAATAGGCGGTAAAAACGCTGAGATGAAAGCAGCTGATTGGATGGCAGGCATACGTAATGAAACAGAATTTCTATGTGGCGGCACTTTGATTCACAAACGTAAGTATACATTTAACTTATTTATAACAAATTAATTGTTTTCTTTCTTGTTAGGCTTTGTGTTGACCGCCGCTCATTGCATAGAAGGCAACGGTAGAATGTAAGTATATTTAAAATATTTATTATCTACAATACTATAAAATTATATTGCACACAGATTCGTAAAGTTGGGAGCTTATTACTTATCGCACCCTGTTGTAGAGTACGAGATCAATTATGCGGTGATCCACAGGGAATACTCTAGGCTAACGTATCAGCATGATATTGGCCTGCTTAAGCTACCGTTCGATATTGTGTTCACTGGTAAGTGTTAACTGGTTCGCCTCTGGTCGCCTCAGCTTTAATTTCCTCTCCGCAGATCAAATCTATCCGATTTGCATCAATTTACATCCCAGAATGAAGACGATAGTGGAAAATGTTACCTCATTCGAAGCCTACGGCTGGGGAAAAACGCAGACAGCCAACATGAGTGAAGTTCTGCAGAGAGTTACACTAGATCACCGCAGTCGCGATACATGCAACTCTATTTCTCTTGTGCCACTAACTACATATCAGATCTGTGCCGGGCTTTTGCAAAAAAGAGATACCTGTCGCGGTGATTCTGGCGGTCCGCTGATCAAAGTAGTTAGTTATAAAGGCATTTCACGTCTGACGCAGCTAGGAATGGTAAGTTATGGCCTAGACAAATGCGAAGGATTGGGAATCTATACCGATATAACACGCTATGCTGACTGGATTGAGGAGAATATTAAAAATAATTATCATGAGTATTCTTGGCAAACTCCACCCACTCGTAAGAATTTTTAAAATCCGTCACAGCCTTCATTCTTAGCCCAGTCATGTTTTCCTTCGGCAGCAATCCACACTCCGTTCTCCGTTATTCCTCCAAAGGAAACAGTGTCTTTGGGTGTCGAAAACTTTAGCGGAGCCCAATTATTAAGCGAACCATGCGGAACTCCACTGAGTACGAGAATTATTGGTGGTCACGCCCAACAGGATGCTGCTGCTTGGGTGGCAGCCGTATATAGGGAAACATTCTTTACATGCGGCGGAAGTGTGATTCACCGACGTATGTATTTGCGTTTTACCTTATCAGGGAAAAAAATTAATTAAATTGTTTTATTTTTTTTTGTCAGGCTTTGTATTAACCGCCGCTCATTGCTGTCGACCCAGCGGAAACCTGTAAGTACTCCTACTTAAGATGCTTTCGAATTAAATTTAAACATAACAACACGAATATGTTGCAGATTTGTAAAGTTGGGAGTATACGACACACGGCGTCCAACCGCGGAATACAGTGTCAGCAAAAAGATCGTGCACGAAGAATACGACCCAAGGACGTTCATTCATGATATTTGCCTGCTACAACTATCCCGTGATATTCAGTTTGATTGTAAGTGTTATCGAGTTTAATCGCTTCCACTGGACTTTACTTTGTTTTCTTGTCCGCAGGGCTTGTCTATCCGGTCTGTATTGCCCTGGATCCGGACTTTAACAGAATAGTAGAAAATGCTAGCACATTTAAGGCCTATGGCTGGGGCACGACAAATTACGGCAGACCAAGCCACATGCTTCAGGAAATCACTCTCAATCGATATGATCGCAGAGAGTGTAACCGACGTTTTAACACTTCACTCCATGCAAATTATATCTGTGCTGGAGCTATAGCAGGAGACACATGTAGTGGCGACTCTGGCGGTCCCCTTACAAAAAATGTCTTTGTAAATGGACTTCATCGAGAAACGCAGCTCGGAATCACAAGCTTTGGAGCCCCAAATTGCAATGGATTAGGAGGTTATACCGATGTCACAAGTTATGTTGATTGGATTTTGCGAAAGATTAGATGATACATGATAATGTTATCAAAACAAAAAACATTGAAAAGTAAATAACAGAAATACACATAATCGTAAAGTTTTTAAAATTTACATATATATATGTACATTGAGCCAACTTCTAATTCGTTAAATACAATAGACAAACGAGCTTTTCACTAACTTTCACCACTTTTTATTCCCCATTCCAATCCCATCAAGCATACGCACTGTGACTCCGGAACTGTCGGTGGCCAGCAATCGCAGTGGCGGACTGCTCAGGTGCTTGAGGAAGGCCACTGGCGCCATCAGTGCCGCATTGGCGAACCGCGCATTGTACTCCGGCCGCTGTGACAGCAGCACCAGCAGCACCGTGGTCCCCTGCGAGTGGCCGACGTAGTGCAACTGCCTCTGGCCCGTCCGCGCCAGCACGTAGTCCACGGTGGCGGGCAGGTCGTAGATGCCAATCTCGTGCCAGCTGAACTGCCAGAAGCGGGCGTCACTTGTCGCGAGGCTGCGATGCCCACGGGAGTGGGTGGTGCCCCTGGCATTGCCCATCCAAACGTCGAAGCAGCGGGCATGCAGCTCCAGGGCCAGGGATCTGCCCCGGCCTCCCGTAACAAAGTCCCCGGCGGAGCCGAGGAGGCCGTGCATCAGCAGGAAGGGTCGCAGCTGGCGGGTAGCACACCGGGGATTGCGTGGCGCTGGAATGCGATGCACACTCAAACGATAACCGTCGGTGGTCTCAATGCGATGCACCTGGCACTCGAGCCGCTGACGCTGCACCGCCTGGCACACGGAATCGATCAGCGGCGACGCTTGTCCGGCGATCAAATGTATCCAACCGATCAACACTATATAGACCGGGCTATACTTCATAATGTCCGATTTCGACTGCGGCCTTTAGGACATGACTGTGGTTACGTGACGTTCGAACGGCAACTGCCGTTGGCGGTTCACTCGCTGGCGGTTTTTGTGTTTGCGTATACGCAATGTGGCCGGCCTGCTCTATTCATAACGCAGGCAGGGGTGTACGTTCACTGTGAATGGAAGCTATAAATAAATGCATTTTCAACCTTTGTTTACCCGCCCCGACACACAATTGATGACACCGAAGGTAGCTGGCCTAGAAATTTTAAAATATGCAGTTTTCGAGTGCCCCAAATGGTTAAGTAAGTCTTACTGACTTTTTATTGTTAAATTACTTTAAGGAGGGAGTGTATGGAGAATAATATAATGGCGTAGGTACTCTAACTTTATAATATATATTAAATAAATAAAAGGGATTTGTGAATGTATAAATTTTAGTTTATTGGAATTTTAGCTCTACTTGCAAACTTTAATTTCTAATTTACTAATTACCTGTATTAATTTACTCTCCGATTTTCGCCGATTTGGTGCTATATCGTTGCCAGGGCATCAGCCACACCGCAGTCTGCCTCTGCACAATGCCTTTGGAGACGGAATCAAATATGTACGTTGAGTATATATCATGTATTACACTCTATAACTGACCGACCGCCTGAGTGACTGACACCGGACAGCACATGTTGGGGCAGCAGCAGCAGCCTATGTTATGTGATTTACAATCTGAATGGCTTGGACGTGTTGAAAATGCAATCGTGCTAATTAAAACGACCGCGACACAGAGCGTGTGAAATTATTACACAGCATATATATATACACATCACTATATAGACGGGAGGGTACATCCTCCGCCACCTCCAATAATTTGCAGATCGGGGAGCTGTGGCTTGTCTCGGTGGCCATTGGAGGGAAGGCAATTAAGGAGTGCGGTCAGCTGAATGACCATTCTAGTTTTGGTCACAGAAAGTTTAATGGACATAGTTCATTCATTCGGCTATTTCGCAATGTTTTTGCGGTGTCCGGGCAATAAATGAGTGTAACTGTTTACAAATTTAATTTCAATTTAATTTTAGTGGCAGAATGTTACAGAATATAACGGGAAAGAAGTACATTTTTTAACTAAGTTAATCATTTTGGTATGAAACAAGCTAAAATTAAACTAAAAACTGCATATTAACCTTGAATTAAAAATGCCTTAAAAATATTAAGGGGTTTTCTTGGCAGAACTTTTCAATCTGCAGCCTCTTGATAAAAACTTATCCTAAACTTCGACTCGGACAATCTGCAGACAACTCAACTTGACCCGTAACCGCAAAACTTTAAGGACATTGTTGAAATGGATCTCATCACATATTAAGCGTTTCAAAAAAAAAACAACAAAATTGGTTTACTTGCGCCCGAGAGTTATGGAAATTCATTGCTGGCCGAACAAGAGGGAAAATTCGTTCCAAATGAGAATAAAATCAAGAAGGAAAACCTTGAAAGAGTGCTGCCAGGCGGTGGGGTTGGTGGGTTGATGAAAACATGGCAAAGGCAGCGTCGAGTTAAGTAAATATGATTCAAGGACACTTGACTCGCTGTGGAATCCCTTTGGCCACTTACTTTTGTGCACAGATTCCCGGCCCCGTCTCGTCCCATTGGAAAAAGCGATTTTAATACTTTCTCGCACAAAAGCTACTTAAAGTTTGCCTTGGCTTGGCTTGGCGCTTAATTCGTTTTCTTCTCCCTTTTTTTTTACTGTTTTGTCAACAGCAAACAAAGCCAGAACGGGAGGGAAAAATAGAAATAAAAGTTTTTTGTAAATTGAGTTAAGTTAATTTTTTCTTTGTTTTTACCAAGTTTTCTCTTTTTTTTTTGGCAACGGGAAGTTTGCGCTTTGGTTTGCCTAATAAATGTGCGTGCAAACAAAAGGCCAGATGGGAGCGAGTGAGTGAGCGAGTGAGAGGCTCTATGCCTGGCAGACAGTTGTTGCGACAGCCAAAAGGATAAAGGATAATGACAGCCATTAGTATTAAGTGCGCGTTGGCTACTTGGGATCCTCCCCCAATGTACCAGGTTTTTTCTACGCTCCTTCGTTCGTTCGCTCGCTCGCTCTATCCCCCGCTCATTAAAGTTGTTAAGTACTTGGCGTAAATGTGGCTTTTCGAGGGGCCGCTGCTCCTGGGGATTGGGGATTGAAGATTCCTGCTTCCCTCCATTAAAGTTAATTTAAATGCGCCTTAAGCGCTTCAACTTAATTCGATGGCCGAAAAGAAGGAAGAAGCCAAGCAGCGGCCAACTCCCACTGAAGGTCACTGAACTAAAAAACAAGATTTCAACTCTGAAATTAACATGCTCTCACACACAATGGCTCACCTGTTTTGGGAAAGAGCACTTCATCGTTATGTTCTCCTAGAAAAGAAACCACAACTAGAGCTCCACTTGCTCCACTGCATTGCAAAATACAAAAGCCTTTCAAAACAATTCACAGCACAATGAGTGACAGCATCGGGCAAGTCGGTGACGGGAGAGAGCCGAGGAGACGAGGCGAATGAATGAGCCGTTCACTCGTCAAATATTTCCACATGTACATTCAGTTTTTTCAATGCCGACTTTATTATATACTCTGTTCTGTTTTATAATGATGATAGCAAAGCAAGTAAGATTAATGCCCGAATTTTTTTAAAAGCAATCATGAATAAACTTAAAAGAGCGACCTCTCTGGTTAAACAAGATTTTGTTTCAGTCTTTATTTTGATTAATTATATTCAAAGAGAACCACAAATTAAGCTCTTTCAGGGGGCAGTTTAATATAAGTTCTTTCGTTCGCTACTGCTTTTATATGTGCAAGCGCTAAAGAGAGAGAGATAGAGAGCGAAATAAAGAAATACATCAAGAGAATGACAACATGACAAGAAATAGCTAAATTGAATGCTTCTATTGTTTCCGGAGTATCTCTCCAGCAACTTCTAGTATTTTGTAAAAAAAAGGGTATTCGGTTTATCTTACTTTGCATTTTTTCCTCCACCCTTCGTGGCCAGTTTTTGTTGGCTCCTTTATGATGTGCAACAAGCACGCCACATTTGCGTTCAATGAGCATGAGATAATGTCATCATCAACGTCGTCTTCATCATTTAAGGCACAGACTGCCTTCTGTTCTGGTCAGGTGAAATGTGAGATTGAGGGCGGGAGACGTGGCAGGTGAGAGGCGGTTTATGTCTGTTGTCTGGCATTTGGTCTTTGGGAAAATGCATTTCACTGTTTAATGAGGATGGGATGGCATTTTTAATTAATTCCGCACTCACCTAGCCTAATGGTATGGGTGAGTTAAATGTCTCATCTTCGCAGGACGATTAAGTAGTTTATTAAGAGGTTAAATACACATTTAATAATTTTATTTCTCTTTGTTGATTAATTAAAAGCTCAAACTATGTGACCACATTTCATTATATTGTGTTAAAGCTTTAATATATATTTATTCGTTCTATGTTTATGAAGTTTATTTACCAGCAGCTCAAACACTTTCAATCACATTATCCTTGGCATAATGAAAAAGTATGCAAAGAGCGCTTTCATTTCAATTTGCAATTTCTATGGCACTGCCATTGGAATAATTGCATCTGTCCCGCGGTGAACACGTTATGGATTCAATAGCGGAAGGATCTTTTGTATATTTTGTTTCATGCAATTAAATTTATATTTACAGCAATTCTCCATGCGCGCCCGGCAGTTGCCTGATAAATCGGACCCCAAATGCATATATTTGTATGATGCAATCTGGGCGCCTTTTGCCTTGACAGAGAAAGCGATTTTTTATTTGTTTTACATTTGCATATTCATTTGATTTTTTATTTATTTGCCGCCGTCGATGATTTACATGTCCACTCTTTTTGTTTTTTCTTTTCGAAATATATAAAAATATATAAAAGATTTTCACTCTGATTTGATTTTGGCATCGCCCCAGCATTTATTTTTCATTTATTGCCGCTGTCAAACATTCACAAAGAGGCTTCAATTGAGGGATAAAGGCCGCCAAACTAAAGAGCACTTAGCAAGTCATAAAGGCAGATTTTGGGTGAACTCCTAAAGCACTTTCTTTTTATTTTGAAATAAATCATAATCATGATTGCGCATTCTTTTTTTTCTTGCCCGAAGTAATCTCAGTCACGTATTTCCGTCTCCGGGAACCCAAACCCCAAGGAAAACCTGCTCGGCATATTAATTATTTATAATTATTGTTAATTTTCAAAGCAAGCAACCAACCAAACACACAGGGAAAAAATAATGCGAGGAAAACCACAAAGAGAACCTCAATTAAAATTCAAATTAGAGCGCTTGGGAAATTCCGCTCTGCCTGGTGGCAAAAGTGCGAAAACTTAAAACCGCAGGGAGGTGCACCAATCACCACCACCATCACCATCTTCTTCCTTCGCCTGGAAAACTAACTGCCTAAAATGAAATATGAACCCAAGGCGCAGAACGGTGATGAGGGTGCTGCCGTTGGTAGAAACCCCCAGCTTCCTCAGCCATGGACTACTAATAAGAAATTTGTGAACTTTGCAAATTTGCCATCATTAATTCTGGGGCGGGGGGCAAATGAAGAGAATCCGGGGGCGGAGGAGTGGGTCTGTGCCGCCTGGAAAATTGTCGAACGGGAACATTTTTCATTTGTCGTCCTCGCCGACGCGACGTTGCCTCCGTCATTGTGTAATAATTGTCAAGCAATTTAAATCGAAGCTCCGAGCGTAATAAATTGTCATATGGCAGGAGGCAGGAACACGCCCCCGTTCAGGGTTCCAGGCCTGCTTCCCTTGTACCCTCCTGTTCCTTTACAATGTCCTGACTTCGGCGATGAAAAAATAAGGTAATGAGGAAACGGAAATTGTTGCCGGAAGTTGGGAGCCAAGGCGAAAGGCGGAAGCTCATTTTGCAATATTCACAGTCGACTGATTTCGATTTCTAGCGTCGGCTTTTTCTTGGCTTACACCATGAATTGTAAATTGATTGAGGACCCAAGCGAAAATCTTCCAATTTTGCTTTGTCCCTTCAAATGCTCTGTTATTTATCATTAATAATAGTGCCCCTGGCCTTTGGAATCCCGGGGTATAAATTCTTCAAGGAAAATGACTTTCACTGTCAGATAAAGGATGTATTTTCAGATGGCTTACTTTGGAGAACTATTTATATATATATATATCCGTAATCAGTAGAATATTAACAAAAATATTTCTAAGACACTAAAACAACTCTAACTAAAGTAAAATAAATGATAGTGTGTTGTAGTCTATGTGAATTTTAATGAAAATATATTCCATCTTGACTCCAGAAATTACCATTTCCATTTCCTGATTTGTCTCCGTTTTCCATGACTCTAGCATCGGGCTCTTGGCCCTTCGGTGCTTAAGGTTTAGGCCAGGTCCTGAAGGGAGCCGCCAAGGGCTGAGCCGTTTGTCTGCCAGGACAACAAAATGGTAGCGCGAAATGCGCCTCGTAAATGCTTCCATGTTGCCAACTTCTCGTTTGTGAAGAGCTGTTCAAATAAGCACCGGAGCTGCAAAAACAACAGCAGCAGCAGTAGTAGCAGCGGCAGGTCCTAGGGTCCTGCAGGTGAAGGATATGCCCGGAGAGTGTTTAGGAGAAAGGTAGCTGGCTGACGTTAGTTTCATTGTTGACATTGCAGAGGCAACGGCAACAGAAACGGCAACACGGCAAAAGCGAGCTGGAAAAAAGGCAACAAAAAGCAATTAACTTGGCTTACATCTTTGTTGAAAGTTGGAACTGAGGGCGCGATTTATGCCGCCGGGCTAGAGCAGCGGGTGCAGTTGGAGGTACTGGCTCCTGGTGCTGGTGCTGGTTCAGGTGAGCTGAAGTGTCCACTCGTCCTTGGCTGGGTAAACGAAACAAGACAGAAGCGTGAATCGCGCAGAGAGATAAAAGTTAATGGCTTGGCGCACTTCAGGGGTTAGATCCTGTTCTGATTCGCTGCCAAATGCCTCGACCATTTGGCAGCGAATCAGAACAGGATCTAACCCCTGAAGTGCGCCAAGCCATTAACTTTTATCTCTTTTATCTTGCAAGAGCGGATTAACGAGTGCCGAGTTAAATGATTAAATATGCACAAAAGCATATTTTAGCGATTGATTTGAATGGACTTTCGAGGATAAGCCCCTGGGACTATGCAATTATAATGGTTTTAAGCCCTCTTGTATGAATCATTTACTGAAATACATTACCACCTTTTTATTTGTCCATTTGATCTGTTATTTATTCAGCCTAGATTCCATTTAATTCCCAGAGAAAAAAACCCCAACATTATCTGCTTTCTTTCTTTATTTTTAATGTTTTTGATTTACTGTTAAATCTCATTTTCAATTTCGCCCAGCTCTGGGTTATTTATTTTCATTACACATTTCTACCAACGGCGACTCAAATTGCATTTGTTGTCCTTCCTCCTTTAACTTTTTTTCTGCTCGATTTATGCGTGTATATCAACATGTTTGATTTCAATTAATATTTTCATTTGCATATGCATTTCATTTGATTTTTGCTTTTATTTAATACTTGCCGTTTTTTCTACCAATTGATCTTATTTCTAATTACGCTTGTTTACATCGCTTATGTCGATAGAAGCTTAATATTAACTAATTACCATTGCTCACGTGGCATGGACTTATGTTGTTGACTGGTTTTTCTCTTTTCTTTTTTTGCTATTTAAAAAGTGTTTTTTTTTATAGAAATTTCATCGATTTGACTACAAAAAAGCTCATTGCGTGATTTTTGTTCAATTTGTTTTAAAGTGTTGTACATTCGGCTTGAAGCTGAACTCGTGTCTGTTGTTTGTTTATTTTAAGCAGAGGCGCAGAAAAAATTGCTACACACAGAGAGATAGAGAGGGGAATCTCACACTAATTTTAAACATTTATACAATGCAGGGAGACGACATCAAGTGTGTGTGTTTGTATTGAATATTTCTCGATTGTTTTTCTAAAAAAAATAATCCGTTTTTCTAATGTCTTTATTCGCTTGTATTCTAATCAAAATGGACACAAATATTTGCACAGACATAATGGCTCAATAAATATTTATGTATATTTATATTTTAACTTGTTTATTTGGTTGTTATTCTTGTTGTTGTTGATTCTGGCAGGTACCTGATACTTAAATATCAATTAGTTTAGGAGTAAAGTGGCAGGGGAGTTCGGTCAGAAGCGAAAAAAGGATTCAAGAGGATGTCTGCCTTATTCGCTTGCGTGTAAAAGCGCCTAAAAGCGAGCTATGCGAACTACAGCAAAAATGTTATTGTATACGTGTATTCGCAATACAGTTATATAAATACACCGATATCTATATATATA
>VNJS01013180.1:0-12222 GCA_008042575.1 Drosophila watanabei | reverse complement strand
GTATCTGGTGTCTCGTAATGCCCCCAACCCTTTTACCCTTACCCCTACCCCCACGCGACACGCACGCCCCATTAAAGACTTACTTAAGCTCGCCACTACACTACACTCCACTATATTCGGTGGCTGAGACAGGTTCGAATTGATTTCATTTCTATTTTTCTAGAATTATTAAAGACAGCTCAAGGAATCAGTAAGATTTCAAGAGTTCAGTATTACCTCTAGACCAGAAGGAATGCAGGACAGCCAGAAAGATACTAATGTATCTCAAGCTTAAATTTATGCTTATGAGTCGTCGATAACTTACTCATTTCCCTATGTAATCAATTGTTTCTGCAAACAAATTAATTTCCAATGAAATAAGAACGTCTTAAGGAGGCAAACTTCAAAAAGCAAGGCAGGAAAAAAGGAACCAGAGCAAATAAATAAAAGACAAGAGAAGGGACAACAACTGAAGTGTCACAGTCGAAGTTTTAATGCTCTGGATAATATTTGGTAATTAAATATGCTCAAAATGAGTTGTATACTTTTATTTAACAAATTTCAAAGACGAATTTAAGGGGTCTTATTGATTTCTAAGAAAAAATAAGGTTTGTTACATTATTACAATGTTTTTATAAAATTTTTTAAGAGTAGAAATTAAATGTATAAGACAAAATTGGGATAGGTTAGTTATCATAATAAATACTAATCATTGCAAAAGAGAATGAAATTGTGTTGAAATATATATAAAATCATGTTTATGTTTCAATATGCTTCAATTTGAAAAACTTTAATCAATGCAAATGCAAATAATATAATCGGTTCTAAACCCAAACTTATGAATAAAGCCATTCCATTAAGGGTTCTCCCCTATATTTCAGACCTTTTTCAGTTCGCTTAAAACCGAAAACACTTCAAAAAAAAAATAACCCTCTCGTAAAAACTCAGAAGCGAACCATTTAGAGTTCAAAGCGTTTCCCATCAACAGCTCAGCGAAATGCAAATGAAAGTTCAGCAATTGATTGGCCCCCGCTGAAAAACTTTACAGACCCCACCTTGAAAGGGTATTCTGGGCAAAAAGCGAGCGGCATAGAGCGGCAAATTCAGTAAACTCAGTAAATTCAGAGGTCAGAGCGAGGCAAAAGCATAACAAAACCGTCATGAAACGAGACGAGACGACGACGATGACTTCGACCGGCTGGCTACACTGAAATGAAATCTGACACCTGGTGGCATCAATAAGAAGCTCGTTCAATACATCAAAAGAAAAACAAGCTTCTCCCATGCAAAATTTAAATATAAAATTTGTACCATGTCTTTTTTCGCATACAATTTGTATAAAAACGAACTTGAACTTCCGAAAATCCGAAAAACATAACATAACATATGACGCTTCTATCATTTGTTATGCATAAACCACAGAAAATTTGACATCAAATAATATAAATGTGTTAACATTATAATTTTTCACCACACACACAAGGTGATGTGATATACATATTTCTTGCTCGTCATTTCGCCCGACTTTCATATAAATAATCCAGCAACGAGAGCGAAAAAATAAGCAAACAGGCCCCGGATCACGCATTAAATACAAATTAAAATAATAATCTCATAATATTTCATTTTCAGCTTTATGACATCGCGTAAAAATGAAACAAACAAACCCAAATTATATGATTCCCAACAAAAAAATTCCAACATGTAATTAAAATCATTTAATATTTCTCATATGGTCTATAACGGCGGCGCATACAAAACAAAATATGAAAAAAAACCATTCGACTCAAGATGAAATTGTGACGTACAAACTATAAATTGTTCACTAAATTCCAACACCCAGCGCAGATTTATTCAGCATTTCCCATAATAATTTGACGTCATCACCCATTAAACGAAATATTTGAAGATTGAAAATATACCTACGATTTACAATCTCATAAGCTTATAATAGCAGAATTCTCTGAAGACACAAGGTATTGGATATTTTGGTAAATGGTGTAAATATGTGGGTCTATTGAGAAGGTCAATTAAGTTGGAAAATTTTGAATCGGGGATTTCCTATTCATTATATATTTGAGATCTTTGAAGAATATGGTCTTTAAATATAATTTATAGTCGTTTTTATCCTCCATTTATTAACTGTATTATCTTATTATTATCTCATATCTCGATATTATTAATGTGATTCGCCAAAACTGCATTTAAATTGCTTCTTTAAAGTCGATTAAATGGGTGTTCTTTTAATATATTTAAAACTAATTTACAATTAAGTTTTTCAAATGATTTATTTTGGATTTAATAAGAATAAATTTATATTAGAATATTTTTAAATTCCATGAAACGTATTAAGCTTATGTTTTTAAAAATTCTTCGTTATTTGTATTTATTTGTTTATTTCTTAAATGTATTATTTAAAACTCTTTCACAATTCAGTTTTTTTGATGATTTATTTTGGATTAAATAAGTATAAATATATATTCTAATATTTTTAAATTTTACAAAACGCATATAGCTTATGTTGTTTAAAATTGTTTGTTATTTGTTAATTTCTTAAATGTATTTTATTAAATTAAAATACTTGTTTATTAATTTGTTGTATTCTTTAAATATATTAACAACTTAAGAATTATGTTATTTATTTTAATCTATATTTATTTAATATTCAAACAGTCCCACAACTTTATAAAGCTCTTTTATAACATTTTTAAAGAATAATTAGGAAAACTCAGTTAAAGCCCGTATTGTTTAGGTAATTTTTATATTATTTATTTGTATAAATTTAAATAATTTAATATTTTTTGAAATTCAGTCATACCTTTTGGTTCAGTGTACTTTTCGCCTGAAGTTCCGCGGGCCCAACTCCGAATTGCAGTGCGCTGAAAAGAGATGCCGAGCTTAAACGGCAGTGGCGGTGGCTATGGCAACAGAAAGAGCCCGCCTTGCCGCACACGAGGTTCGCTCTTGGCCCCCTGAAAGCCCCTTGCAAAACCCCTTTTGAGACCCCTTGCAAGGCCCCCCCTTGGCCCCCCCTTGGCCCCCCACAAGACCCTTTGTAATCGCCTTTGCGCCGTACCTTTCGAGTGAGGGTTGCCGATGTTGCTGCTGCTGTTGTGCTGATGTTGCTGCTGCTGCTGGTGCTGCTGCTGTTGCTGCTGCTGCTGTTGCTGTTGCTGTTGCTGCTGGCTCATCAAAAAAGCCAAAAGTTGTTGAACGTGAAATTATTGTACGCGAACACGAGCAAATAGCGGGCATGTGTGCATGTGTTGGAAGTATTTATGCACACAGACTGAAGCGGATTTTGCATGTGTTGCCTCGTTGCCTCGTTGCCGTTGCCGCTCCAAGATAAACAGCAAAAAAGAAAAGGCTAAAAGCCAGCGTCGGAGCTACAGCCAGAGCTAAAGCTAAAGCATAGATGCATCAGATTTCGCATTCAAGTGAAAATTTATGGCAATAATAAAGCTTAACTTTGCGTTCGAGGTAAAAAGATGATGAACTCGAGGAAATCGCTGGCATTCGTCAGCGTTTCATAGTTCACTGCAAACAGCCACCCACCCAACCCCTTGACTTTATTTTTTGTGCTGAAAAAAGTAACTTAGCTGCGCGCTATCACAGTTTAGTCATCTACACAAATATGCGATTACCGCGCACACAGTCAGAGCTGCAGATACAGATACAGGCCCCGGCGACAGATACAAAGATACTAAGCCAGAGATACAAGCTCCGGAGAATGCCCCCAAGGTAACCGTTCAGCTAAACGAGTACATATGCACCGCTCTCCGCGGCAAATAGAAACTCTTAGCAGGAAAGAAAACTAAGCGATCAAATGTGCATTTAAAGATATAGATACAAAGGTGAATCTCAGGGAGAAGCTAAAGAGAAAATGGGATTTACGTGTACTTATAATTTTATTAAAAGAAAATTAAGTTATGGGTGAAGTTTACAGCTTTGAAATATATTTTAATTATCTCACTTTTATCCCAAGGAATTCAGTCATTAACTGTAATGACTTTACCAATTAATACAAAATTTCTTGATGATATTAACCTGACCTGCGATGCAGGGAAAGTTCTACCTGAAGAAATGAAAGTCCGACGATGAGAGGGTAAAAACAAGTGACAACAGGAAGCCAAGATTAAAAGATCCGACAAAATCCGACCCAAATAAGATAAGATCTGTGCTGTGGTGAAGCCAACGAGACGATAATTAAAATTCCTCTAGATACAAACAATATGAGCTCTGATTGTTGTCAGGCGAACTTCTCGGAATATGCACACCTCTCTCTCTCTCTCCTTGTATTCTATTCAATTTTTGCCGGCATTTATATCCAATTTTCGGACTACTTATTCACCCCGTTTTTCCTTTTATAAACGATATATATTTTTTTTTTTGTTGGGGGTTCATTAATCTTGAATTGTTTATTGTGGCTCCGCTTAGCCAAATAGACGATATTTATGGGCAACTCTCCGCGAAGCGTCAGCACACACTCGATAGGTTACTGAACCTGCATGTACCTACGTATATACATATATGCTCGTATGTTATGCCAAAGCAAACAGATTCCCAGAAATTTCTATTCAAACACACATTCGTTTTTACATACTCTCGTATTTGTACTCGGATCGGAGTCCGAGAGGTATTTCGTGCAACAGGAATCGCAGCAGCTCGGGTTTATCGGCTAAGTGAAAAACAACACCCCGCAATTAAAGCACTTTCCCCCGAATTTGGCTCTGATTTTTCCCCTCCCCTCAACCGTCTCTTGTCTGAGTAATGCAAATTGTGCAGCAGGTAAGATAAGGTGCAGGGGCAGTAGGAAGCTCTCTCTCATTTGCAGGAATCATTCGACATTTGATGAAAGGAAATTCAGTTTAAGCCGAGCTGAGCTCGTATCTCAATCTCATAAATCTCCGGCCCATAGACTCGTCTAAATGGGAGTGGATGGTTACGTTTAGGAATTGATTGAATGCATATGAAAGGCAAATCATCGTCCGGCATTCAATGCCAATAAAACACTGGCAAAAAACTATATAGATATAGCAGTTAGAAATCACGTACTTTGAGTATATTATTTTAATTCCAATCATGCCATTAATCAAACTCAATTAGGTTAAAACTTTTGCATTTTTGTTTATAATTAATGAACCGAGAAGCAAAACACCTAAAACTCGAATTAGTAGTCTCAATTGTTGATTGCATGGTCAAGATAAAACGAGATTTAAATCAGATGACTTCATCTCGTGGCTAGATTCCCTCTTCATTTGCTTCTCTATTTTATGGTAGCCTTAATGAAGACTAAATATTAGGGAATACAAATGAACAATATATTCAAATAAGCTCTCACTTGGAGAGATAATAAATGATAACTGTTAGTGAAATATCTTGGTAAATAAATAGAAAATTAGGTATAATAAAAACTACATTTGTTTGTGATTAATTAATTATTTCAATACATTTTTAAACATTTTTAAAATAGCTTCATCATGTTTTGCGACTTGTAAATATTTCTAAAATTAATTTAATGTCTCAGTGTCCTCAATTCAGTGCACACAAGTCAAATTTGTTCGATTTGGACACGGACACGGACATGGACATGGACAGGTCTTTTATGGATGCTGGAACAAGAGAACAGCAGGTCCGTCCCCCAATTTCCAAACCGATATATCCCCCGATTTCTGTATGGGGGGCTTTGGGCTGTCCTGCCTTTATCAGTGCCTTTCGAGGGGGTTTCAGTTTCGGTTCCCATTTAGCAAAGCCAGAAAACATGGGCAAACATTTCTCGGTTGCCGGGGAAAATGGCTGACCCCGACCCTCGGTTGCCTAACGCTGATTCCCCGGCGTGCTGCCGCTGCTGCTCCTCCTCCTGCTCCTCCTCCAACCTCCGGGTGATGGGAGACTGGCACTTGGTCATTAAAACTAACATACTCGCAGAGCCGAAAAAAGGTTGCTATTTTTAGCAGTGACGAAACTGGCGAGCAAACCAAAGCAAACCAAAAACCGAACCGATCCGCGAACCCGAATAAAAGAGCCACCAACAAATTTCGCTGTGAAGACAGAGCCAGAGGCAGAGGTAGGGGCAGAGAGGTGCCTGTTCTTATTAACGCGTCGAGTGTTTACTGCCTTTTGGCTCTGCTGTGCCCTGCTCTGCTCTGCTTTTTTTTATTTAGCGAATGCAATCAAATTAGAATTCGCATTTCATCTGATGAGTGGAATAACAAATAAACTCTTTCGCTCACTGAAAAAGAAAATATACAAGTCTTACAGAGGAAACTTTGGGAATTTTAAGGAAAATAAATACAAATTAATTACAAAATTCAACTCAGCTAGTATATCTTTTCTGTAATTTATTACATTTCGCTTATATTTTTAGGCAGTGTACAAAGTATGTAAGGTTTTTATATGATAAATCTTAAATTTTACAAATTAGATTCATTTTATTACTTTAAAATAACCTATGTAGTTTATATGTTTTATTATATTTCTTATTTATTATTAATTTCTCACCGTGTTCTCCCTCTTTGCAGTTGATTTTCGCCGAGAAGATGCCAATTGATTTTGATTTTCGCAAATTATAACGAGACATTTATATGATTTGATAGCGGGCCAGGAATTCGCAACTCGTACACCCGAGTCCCAGGCAAGGTCATATCGATTGTCATCAGCTGCTGTCCGCACACCCCCCACCAGCCCCATCACACCACCCCCTCTGAGCAGAGAAAAGGCAACCCCCCTTCAGAAAAAGGCAACATGCCGAGCTTGCACAAGCCAAGGAGGTGCTTGCACCAGATGCTAATAATATATGGACTAATATTTGTTTCCAGTGCAACGACACGTAAGTAAAGCCACCCCTTCCCTACATATATCTACCCGAGACAGCTTAATTTATAGACTATTTATTTATGGCCATTGTCTGGGCCGGGCCTTCAGCTACTGGTTCATGACCTTATCAAACTGTATCAGTATCATCAGGTAGTTGAGCATCGCCTCTACTATGCAGAACAGCAAGACATTGTTCAGTTTAAACAGTCCGCAGGCGCTGACAGTAAATATATTCTCCACATTCTTCAACAACAGGCCATAGTAGTTGAGCTGCTGGAACGATAAGTTGATTAAATATTAAGGTGTAATTCGAAATATTATTCTAGAAGGTTATATCTGACTCAAAGGGTATTAAAAAAGTGCATTTACGATTGCAATAAAGAATTCAGGAAGTCAGTTCTGATTCAATTGAAATCATTGTACATCGATATCAATCAGTTTTCAATCTTTATTGATTCTTTTTCTATAGCTTTAAATGCTCTTCCTTATAAAGTGGGCCTTAATTATTCATAACTATTTTATGATGTGTCATTTACGAGCAGTCTTCACTGAATATAAATGGCATTTAATTAGTTGTTGGAACAATATATTCCGTAAACTGAATAAGTGCATACAAGGTGAGAGTCTTATTAGTTACTTACCGTACTCTTGAGTTCCCTGGCGGTAATTCGCGATGGAAAGGCTAGACTTCCGAAACGGAGCTTCACCCTGGTTGATCTGAACCTCCTTTCCGAGTAGTAGGTGGGCAAAATCACCAGCAGAAGATTCGTAAAGAGTCCGGTCATGAAGAAGATGGCATAATAGTTCAAACCAAAGCCACGGCCATGCTTTCGAATTATAAACTTGCTGTACTTCATGAAGTACGTGAAGAAAAGGTGCACCATGCACTCCATGGGCACATAGGCCACAAAGCACACCGCCTGGACGCCGTATAGGCGGCTTATAGACCTGTGCAGCTTCAGGAGCTGCTGATGGACGCGGAAAAGGCGCCACAGCTCCAGGGCCAGCCACTGCTGTTGGCTTCGAAACAACTGCTGGCGGTTCGCACCATAGCCAGCCTGCAAGGTACCTGCCTCCAGGATCTGCCCGGCGTCCGCGAGTATCCTCTCCAGCAGCAGATTCGAGTGCCTGACCAGGTGACCCAGGAAGAGCAGGGCCAGCGTGTACATGCCCAGGGAGAGCTGCAGGGTCAGCTGGCAGGTGAGAACGAAGACCAAGCAGCAGGCATACGTCAGATTGCGCCTCACCTCCGGATCATCCTTGAGCACCTGCAGGGGCTGAGCCGTCGAGAAAATGAAGGAGCACAGCAGCAGGCTCAGTTGCATGAGATGCCTCCTGGTGGCCAGGCAGTCCAGTGAATCTCTTAGCTCCTGCGTATGCATTAGCCTCCTCAGCTGTCGGCGACATCGAAGCAATCGATTCAGACACCCAATGATCTCCTCCTGCTTGGAGCAGTGTATCCAGTGGGTAACGAAGGCGCAGGCCAGCAGCACGACATATCGATTGAAGCCAATCAGGAGTAGCAGTGTGTTCTGGCGCAGGAAGGCCATCCGATGGTAGATGCAAACGAAGGCGAAGGGGGAGACGACGCCCACAAAGATCAGCATCACCCAGCCGTGGAGGCGCCAATACAAGCTCCTTCTCACCCTCTCGATGCCCCGAGGACTTGACTGGCCGGTGGCCATCAAGCCAAACACTTTGGTCAGACCGTACAGTAGGGCCAACACTGAGTGGCCCAGACGTACCGACCAGCTTGGCATCATTGCTGCGATTCGAGCGAAGCAGAGCTGGGATTGTGACTGCCAGAGGCAGTTGCATAATCAAATCACAGCCAAAGGCAGCACTCAGGGCAAAGGGCACTTGAAGAAAATGTGTTTAGATTTATATAAAATTTAAAATCGTACATTGAAAAACTTTCAAGAGATTGACATAAAGAATGTTTTAAAGATTAATGTTTATCTTCAAAATATAATACCTTTTACCCGAGGATTTTTTTGGAAAATACTTTAAGAACTCCTTCGACAACTATTTAGTTTATGAAACCCATTTTTCCGAGTGTGGTTATGCCAGCTATTAGCCTGATTGAATTTCGTTTAGCCGAGGCGTTCACTCAGCCAGATAATCTGGCCAGATAACACATTCAGTGAGCAGCCCCAAAAGTGGCACAACAAAAGGGTTCGCCATCGATGGATGGATGGTTGCATGGATATATGGATGGATGGATGGATGGATGGAGGACTGGCTGATTGGCCAGACCAGACAGCCAAGACAACAGAAAATCACACACTCCGACTCTCACACTCTCTCTCTCGGATGAAAATTAGGTAACATCGGGAGAGGCTTATGGTCTGTGGCTTGCCAGCCGCACAGATGTATCTCTCGGATGCCTGCCATCGGGAAATCACTCAATTTGCAAGTGGCTTCAGGTGTCCACATATATATTCACCTGTGCCTGCCCCGGGGTTAAACTGGATTTTCAATCACAGCTGCTGCAGGAGATAAACTAACAATTTTAAATTCCTGACACAGTTCGGTGCGAAGATATTTTTGTATTTTTGTATCTGTATCTGCAGGTCGCAGCCAGTGTTGTTTGTCGTTCTCGTTGTCGCTGGATTATTAAAAAAGTTTTTGCTTTTTAAAGAGTTCTCTTCAATCCCCTCTCCACTCTGGTTATTTTTTTTTTTTATTCGAGCTACATAAAATGCAAAACACTCGAGAGATGGGTGTGTGTGTGTGTGTGCGAGTTCTCGTACTTTCATCCTTTATGAAAACTTTCCACGGCTGTTTATAAGTTTCTCACCGAAGACCCCAAAGTAGCAGCCAAAGTGGGGGGAAAAATCTACAAAAAAGAAATAGAGTATAAAAAGAGCACAAAAAAAAGAAAGGGTAATATAAAAAGCCAACCATGTATCTACAAGTTTCTGTGCGCTTTTGTCCTCTTCCCCGGAGTCTTCGGGGGGGGGAGATCTGGTTCTATACCCCGGTTCTCCATAGCTTCTGGTTCTGTCGCCGGCACACCGACTTTATCTGAATAGGCAGCCAAGTGTGCGGTTTGGTTTTTATCTAGGTTAGGTGGCCGGCTACTCTGACAGTTGCTCCGCCACTATGAGCCAGCTCCAGCTCTGCGAAATGCGAAATGCAATGCCATGTCCTCGTCTGACGGCTAATTCATTCACATTTTACTTTTTTTCGGTTACACTACAGCAGAGGGAGGGATATGTATGTTAGTATCTTAAGTATTTGTGTTTAATAATATATTTATAAATGGTATAAAACCAAAAAAGGTTCAGCTGTTTCTTAAAAAGTACATAAATTGAGGTTTAAGAGCATAACTGCCTGTTTTTAGTATTTATAAATCTGCTAATTACCTTTGTTTAAAATGAAAATGTGTAATAAATCATAGAAAAATTTTGTATATTAATAATTCCCAATTTGATGAATTATTTTCATATCGTGATTCATGTGTTTGGTAGACTCTTTTTAGAGTATATCAACTTCTTGAATAGAAAATAATGCAGAGATTTTTCTTAAGAAACAAGTTGGTCAGGATTTAGGTTGTGGGTAATTTTTTGAACCAACATACGATAAAATTTTATGTGCTTGCAAATTGAAACTTAAACTAGAAACTTTTTGTGAAAAGGTAGTTAAAAACCCCACTCAAAGTCTAAGATAGAGCTCAATATAACAATTTTCTCTACTTAAATTGCTTTAAAAAGAGTTTAAAAGTCAGGCTCACAGCTTTCTTTCATTTGCTACTTTTTTAAATACTATTTAACAACTTTAACTTTCGCTATTAAATATTATTTGCCAATACCTTACGTAATTCTTACCTAAAAAACCCACTACAAAATCCCCCAAAAAGAGCATATAATCTCCGACTAATCCTCAGTATTTTCATTGCTTTTATGTCTGATTTTTGTCAAAATCAAGTTGAACAACATTTAAATTGTTTTTATTTTTTGGACATGCCTCGTTTAAACCTAACCTCCCGCCGCCAAACTTCAAAGTCGAACTGCGGATACGAGGGCGGCTGACAACTGTCCCAGCTGTCCCGGTGATAACACGACAGCGTCAGCGAATAAATGCGAAAAACAGCGAACAAGTAAAACTTTAATTAAATAAAGTGTAAGAAGTTTGTTGAGCTCCTTCAAAGCAGCCGCCGCCCAAGTCTGTCCCCGGAACAAACCCCCACAAACATTCTGTCCTCGTCGACATCAAAGTGCAGGCCCAAAAGGAACAAGCCAGAAGAAAAAAAAAGAAAGCCGAACCGAAAAAGTTTAGTTTTTAATATTCGGCAGACTGCGGAGATTCTTATGCCTAAATCAAGTAGATTTTCCCAGTCAGATATTTACTTTTGTCCTCGGCCAGAACTTGATTGTTTACCCGGAAAAAGGAAAATCGAGGGACTGCGACTCAAAGGTTAAAGGGCAAACGCGGGGTGCACAGAACGGAACAAGAGGAAAATTTCCCATTATATGGGCGAGTGAAAATGACAAATTAACTTGAACAATGAACGTGCACGTGCACCGAAGAAAGGAGAGAAAACGAAGCCCGCGGAAAACCCAAAAAAGGAAAGCAACTAAAGAAAAGCCCAAAAATTTTAGTGGGTTGCCGGTGGAGTAGTCTCAGGTATAGAATATAAAATTAATGGAAGGCAAACAGAGTCAACAATCAATAGCAGTCGTAATAGCATTTCCAGAAAGTGGAGAAAAACTTTAATTAGTTTAACTTTTTCAACCTCTGGTGGTGACTCCACCCGTTCCGTTCCCGGTTAATGAATCACTTGCCTTAGATAAGGACCGGACATGCCATCAGATAAGACTGACCTTAATGCATTCGCTTATATATATATCCAGCTGACCCAACGACTAAAAAAAGGGGAATAATTAAGGCAAAGATATGGGAAAACTTGTGAAAAATATATTTGAGAAAGTGTGTGTAGATATTTTAAGGAAGATTTTTCAGCTTTTAATAAAAGTTACAGTAGGAAAATCTGCGGGTAGTAAACAATATTTACTTGAATGCTAATTGCTAATGTCATACCTTCTTCCACCCTTTTCAATCTTAGTTAAAGTGAACTTAACTCTAGTATCTCTTAAGTGTAATAGAAATAGTTTATTACCCTACGTTCTTGTGTAGTTTATTTGTCCTTTTAAGAGGCTTACTCTATTATTATTTCTGCTGTAGTTAAGAAGTCTTAAACTCTTCTCTATGCCATACTTTGGGTGACCTTCCATTAAAGCCCTCTCCCCCCATAACATCTCCCTACCCCACTTAAGTACACCTAAGCTGCAACTGAGACCTTCATATTTTATTGGCCACCACTAACGGCTGCCTCTACTTTTCGCCTCCCGATTATTTCGTTACAGTTGACCAGACGCCGCTGCTGCCGGAAGAGTGTGACGCGGTCAAGTGTCCGCCGGACGC
>VNJS01013176.1:0-25548 GCA_008042575.1 Drosophila watanabei | reverse complement strand
TATAAATAAAGCAAAACCCATAAATAAAAAGGAAGCTAATTTGGCAAACTGAAATTGAAATAAATGATGAGCATTTTTCAGTAAATATTTTGCCAGATATTTCAGTTGTGGAAACAGCAAACATTTCCGGCAAACATTAGAAAACGATATCGAGTCAGATTAGACTCATTTTGGCATACAAACTACTGTCAATAAAAATAACTTTATCATCAAGATTTAGCTCACATCTGAGAGACTAGTCCGCATAGTAACGGACGGACATGATGCTAGACTTGATATAAACCCAACCTTAATAAAGTAAACTCAATATCCTCACCCGATGCTGAAAGAAGTTGGGATCCAGATACTTGTCAAATCTGTTCTTGAACTCCACCTTGCTGGGCTTCCAGTTGACCTCGTACGAGAAGTTAATGTGCGCCCCCGCCTTGAGCTCCTCGCGGGCATCCGTGGTGAGCGTAATGTCGACGATCTGCTGGCCATTGTAGCCAATGTCGAATTTCTTGTGCGTAAAGATGTACCACTTGCCGTCGCGCTCGTCCCGCTCACCGACCTTGCCCCAAATGGGCAGCCCGTCGATGTACATCTGGTACCAGTACTCGTTCTTCACCGCATACGTGAAGGCCTTGGTGCTCTCCTCCTGCAGCGTCACCATGCAGATGACGGAGCGCGGCGCGTCAGTCTTAAACTCCATCTCGTAGCCGCTGAACTCCAGCTCGACGCCCTGCAGCGCCTCGCTGAGCGTCTCGTGGTAGTGCGAGATCGACGACTTCTGGCCACTGCAGAACGGCAGCGAGAAGTAGGCGTAAGTCTCCTGCCGGTTGTGGTACGGCCCCACCGTGTTCATCCACAGCACCACCTCCTCGCGGTCATTGTACTGCAAGAAACATCTGTTTACACGCCAAATTGATGGTAAATTACGACAAAAGACAACCCACCTTGTGGTTGTGCTCGTCCGCCTGCGACTGCGACACGTAGCAGCTGGCGATGAGCAGCAGACATAAACAAATGACACGACGGGTCTCCATCTTTTCCGGGTCGCGGATCTGTGCGCGGCGACTCTTGGGCGGCTGACCTTGATCCTGGGCGCTGATGGTGCTCTCGCTGTGCCGGCTGACAGGTGCGGTCCTTTGGTTGGCCCCCAAACAAGGCCTTTTCGAACGATTTTGTGGCAAACAAAAATTTGCCGACAGAAAAAAATCATAGAGTTCTAGTTCAGTGCAGTGTGCCCGTATCTTATGCTGAATGAAGTGGGTAAATCGGAGTATTTTCTTTTTTGTGGTAGCTGGTCACACAATAAGAAAAGTCGATGTTACTATCGATAGTACCGAGAGCAATATTACTGACACGTTAAAAGGTCACACTTAAAGGTGAAACAGTGCTGCCAGACTTTAAGCTCAACACGTGGTGAAACTTTAAATTTAAAGTTAGGACAGTGATGCCTTTAATTGATTACTCTCTGATGTTAAGTCTCGTTCTTTTTGTAAATCTTTTTAAAGTGTCTTTTTCTGTCTCTCTCCCTATCCTATTCTCGATCCATCTCTCTTCCCTTCTGAGAGTATAAATAGGGACTCTATTGTTGAGCTGACCTCATTCTGTGCGCAGTTTCTCGTCTAGATCAAGTGTGACGGAAAAAATGGATAATCCGGAGGAGTCTTGCTTCTTTGTGAAAAACCTAATGGAAGTACTGAAAATGATCGAGATCTATGCTCTCATGGAAATTAACCAGCATTTCATCCAAGTTGTGGAAAAGGAGAACAGCTGTGAGTCGTTTACAACGGTAAGTCTCAGTCATAACTAATATTCTTATTATAACATATTTACATTTTTAGCCCACCTTTAGTATATAAAAAACATAATGCTAAATTTTAACAACTTCAAGCTACCGACAAGTCACAGCCACGTAAGTCTGACTTGAATGATTTCCATTTATTTACATAAATAAAGTTTAAACTATTCTTAATATATTCGTAGATCGGTAATTGGTAATCCCTCATTGGTAGGGAGTCCTGACATGTTCGCTTAGATCCTCACCTCCAGCCGTGTGACCCACTCCTACGCCACTGGTGTCCACATGCTCGTCGTAGGACTCCTCCTCGTGTCCATCGGACTCCTGGCCCTCGTGTCCTTGGTTGGTACTCTCGTGCAGGCCAATCGTGGCATGTTGCGCTGCCTTGGAGGCATTCACCTGAGCAGCAGCTGCGGAATTGGAAGCCTTGATGGCAGACTCCTTGGTGGCCGCGTAGTCCACCCTCGCCTGGTGCAACTGCTCCTCCACCTGCTCCAGCCGGTTCTTGGACTGGCCCACCATCGTGGACTGGGAAGCCAGCTGGTTGTTCACCTCCGTGGACGTTTGCTCCGCCTGTTCGGCCACGGACTTGGCATTGTTAACGGCCGCCGTGAGCACGGAGATGTGGTGATGAGCCGCTTGGGCTGTTTGCTGGGCCAACTTGGCGGATATCTTGGCCGCCTTCAGCTGCTCCAGTTCCCGGGAAAGTGAGCGCTGAGCCTCGGCCGCCTGCTGCTCCAGCTCCTGCAGCACCACTTGCTTACCGACCAGCGCCGCCTGAGCTGTGGCCGCCGCCTGGGATGCAGCCTGGGCCAGTGTGTTCTGAGCAATGTAGGCTGCCTGCTTGGCCGCTGCATGCTGGTTGGCCACGGCACTGTGAGCCTGATCTGCAGATCCCTGGGCAATGGATCGAAGGCCACTGCCAATGCTATAGCCACCGGATGATCCCTTGTAGGACGCTGAGCCACTGCCACCACCTCCCGATTGGCTGTAGTAGCTTTTGGGACTGTGTTGGGGCTTCTCCGGCTCCGGAGGCTCAACAGCGGGATGATGGGGCTCGAAGTATCCGTTTTGGTGCAGTGGCGGCGGCTGCTGGGGTCTATAATGGTAGCCATTCCTCTTGTGCAGGCGCCCCATGACTTGGGCCAAGAGGAGCACTGGAAGGATTGGGAGAATGAATTAAAACATAATCTGAAGCACTTTGAACTTTATATTTCAAATATAGTTTCTTTTATCAGATTCAGTAATCACACTGTAATAACTTTCGGTGAGTTTAGATTTATTCCGGCTCCGGCTTACCCATCACCAGCTGGCCGAGGAGAGAGCGTAATCCTTTGTCGTACATCTCGCTGGCGCTGCTGGAACTGCATTGAGCTTCTGCATCGATGGCGGTGCCCAATTTATAAGTCTCTCAAAGCCGCCAGCCGAGCAGAAAGTTTTTCAAGTTGCGGAAAGTCGGTTGCGGTTTTTAAATTTAACTGACGATGGGCATGTTATGATTTTCATACTTTTGGGCTATTTGAATGGCTCTGCCCACGTCGTGGAGTTGGGTCCCAACCAGACACAGTGCGGTCATCGCATCCATTGCCTAGAGGAAGCCCGGCGACCGCCTTTGGGTCCAAGATACATATTCGGTGGCGTCATTTAATGCTTCGTTGGCACGCTTGATTTTATTTTTCCCTACCAAACGGACATAATGTAAAGTGGCCGGCCTCCTCGGGTTAGTTAATGTTTAAAATTTAATTTACATTTTATGTGCTGCACCAGTTTGTAATTGAACTTAAAGTGGCGCCTTTGACGCGCTCAGAGCGATGCAACGATGCAGGGAAAGCTTTTTTTTTTGAGGGGATTACGCTTTCTGACAGATTAACTGGCAGGCGCGATTTTGTAATTTACGAACAGGGGAAGTCTGGGTTTCTTCAATTAAAATTTAAATATTATTTTAATTGGAATATTGTGTACGGTAGGTAGAAAAATAATATTTAAGGAGGTAATTAAAACAAAGTAATGAACTTATATTGAAAGTAGTTTCAGTTTCCGAGAAGACCTTTTTATTTTTCAGGTGATTTTAATTCATGTTTATACTTACAATTTCCTTACATTTACTAATATTCTTGATAAGTTTTACCAGGCGAATCAATTTAGTCTTGTCTTTCATTTTGTAAAGGACACCTAAGCCTTAAGATTTAATGAACTAATAAACTTTATTTGGTTTCAATATTCCTATTATTTGTATATAAATAAAGTCGGTTTCAAAATGATTCTACTAAATTTCATTAAAATTCTTCGCTTTGCTTTGTATTTCTTAAATAAAATATTAATAATAATAAAACGATAATAAATAGAAATGTTTGCTACAATTGAGTATGTATAGTTTAATGATAAATATGAAATTAAACAATATACTTTTTACTTCTGTGCACACAGAACAATTGCAACCTTAATGTGTTGCCAACAGCACTGAATGTTGCTCAACATGCTCTTAGCAACATTTTCTTCCGTCTTCCGTCTTCCGTCTTCCGTCATTTAAGATTTAAGTTTCCTAAGATATCTGGCGTACTGACTTTCGCTTTCGACTTGCTTTTGTATACGCAAAAAATAAATATAATTTCGCAATTCATTTTTTCATAAATTATTTTATTTAAATACATAATTATTAATTTACAAATATATAAATAAATTAATTATGACAAACACTATTTTACAAGACAAAATCGGAACTCGAATGTACAAGCTACAAGCTACAATTGATATCAACAAAGGGTTACGCCGGGACAAGAGCTTCTGCCTCTCCGTCTCCGTCTCCGTCGCCAATTAAAGTAAGTAACAATTGTGGGTCGCTAATGAATGGGCAACAACTGAGGTGAAGTGACGTGAGGGCGCGTAATATATAAAAGTGTATAACAAGGTAGGCAGCATAACGGGTAATCAAAGAAGCATTCGTAATAAATAAAAGTGACGGCGCTGATAAATACGATGACGAATGCAATACAATCGATGTGAATCGAGAGTTGCACAAGTGTGTGGGGGGATGGCTTCAGCTTCAGAAGTGGAAAACGAATTCATCGGAGGCGGCGCCGGCATCATCCGGTATTGCTTCGATGGTGTCTGCTGCGTGGTAGGCAGTCACCAGTGGCCGCCCCTCCTGTTCCTCCTGCTGCTCCGCTAATCATTGGTAGCTCTGGGTAATCTGCTGGATCCAGGGCAGGTAAGCCGATACCTTCACGTAGACACCGGGCACGTTGACCTGGCCGCATCCAATGCCCCAGGACACCACGCCCACCACATTCCAGACGCCGTTCCTCTCGCAGACCAGGGGACCTCCGCCATCACCCTTGCAGGCATCCTTGCCCTCCTCGCCGCCGGCGCAAACGAAGCCGGGATTCAGCTTGTAGCTGTATCCCAGACGGGTGTTCCTCAGCTGGGCCTCGCATTGGTGATGCGACAAGATGGGCACATCCACCTCCTTGAGGATGTTCTGGTACTTTCCGTGCTCGCCGAAGGCATCCTTGCCCCAGCCGGTGGTCCAGCAACGAGCGCCGGTGAAGTCGGAGTACTTATCGGGCAGGCAGGCGGGGCTGATGTGCGGGTTCTTGGTGAAGTCCACGGGCTGGTCCAGTTTCAGGATGGCCAGATCGTTGTCCAAGGTGCCGGCATAGTACTCGGGATGGATGTGCACGGAGACCACGTCGCGCTCAATGTAGGGGAAGAACTCCACGTCGTGATTGACATCCCATTCGCCCAGACGCACACGAAGATCGAAACCATTTTGACTGAAAGGAGGGGAGAAGGAGGTTAGTCCCCTGGTTGGCTTTTCCTTAAAGGACTCTAAAACTTACGACTTAATGCAATGAGCCGCCGAGATGATGTGCTGGGCATCGATGAGGGTGCCACCGCAGGCGTAGATCGACTCCTTGGGGTCCTTCTTCAGAATGGCCACATGCCAGGGATACTCGCCGAACTCGCTGTCTCCATCGACGTACACGGGATTCTTGATGCGGCCAGTGATGCCGGCGGCGTTCCTTACGCCACAGCGACCCAGCTGCTGCTGGGGAGGAGCCTGAGGACGCAGGGGACGACGGCAGCAGACCTCGTTGATGCGGCAGGTCTTCTCCACGGGACGGTTGCCATAGTAAGCGCGCTAAAAGTATCAAGTTAAAGGGGAGAAATTAGCTAGATATTACAAGAGAGAGAGTGACTAGGAGATTCTCGCGATTTGCCTTGATCAACACATGGTTACCTGCTCCTCAGGAGCTGCTCCCGCCCACACACCATCATCCGCGACGCTCCTGCGCCTGCGATCCCTGGGAAAGGTGACCCGATCACTGCCAGCCGCCGCGCCAGGTGCCGGCGTGGGAATGTTGTAGAGGGGTCCCAGGGTCAACTGCTTGCCACGACGACTGGAACTGGTTGGTTCCCCACTGCCGCTCACATTGGCACTTCGCTCCACATGTTGCGAGTACTCCCCGAAGCTACCAAAGTCAGGGCCAGAACCCGATCCTGAGTAAATCGAGTTGAAGGAGCTCTCGTAGGGCGACGAGGACGCCTCGTGGTGGTGGTGATATTGTGTCGGGGCCGATGGGCCACTGTGGTACTCAAAGATCGGAGTGCTCGGCACCATTTCCACACTGTAGTGGGGACCGGGAGCAGAGTCACCATAATAGGGCGTATAAGAGTGATGATCATGGTGGCCATGGTGATCGTAGTCGTGGTGCTCATAGCCACTGTAGTGGTCGTGGTGGTGGTAATGGGTGCTGTACTGCTCGGTGGGCTTCCGCTTGAAGAAGTCTCCCACCTTCTGGATGAGATTCGCATTCGGGGTGACGTGGAGATTGACCAGCGGCTTCACCACCTTCTCTCCATACTCGGTCTTGGCCACCTGCACTGACACCAGGGGATTCACATTTACCAGACCCAAGTTGAGGCCATTCGGACCCACGGAACCGAAGTAGGGGTTCTGGGCGGGATAGTGATCGCCCAGGACATTCGAGGGATATCCTGAATAGCCCCCGGAGGGATAGGGCAACCCAAAGCTCACACCATAGGTGGGCAGCACTTTGCGCTGGATCAGCTCGATGGCCTGGAGGGCGGGCAATGCCAATGGAGATCCTCCGAGCGGCGCCTGTCGCTTTTTTTTTTCAAGAGGGGAAATACAGAAGAACAGACGCTACAGGAGGAGTTGGGTTTCCGGTTTCACGATGCAGGTTGCAGGTTGCAGGCGTGCGATCACAAAGGTCGTGCTTGGTTAGCTGGTTTAGTTCTGGGATTAGTGACTGATCTGATCCGATTTGCACTCTGGAGCCAGCTAGGGGTTTTTAGTTGAGCTTGGAGCGTTGAACGATGGGTGCAGTTGTCAGATTGGTTGATTGATTGATTTATTGGTTGATTGATTGATTGGATGTGTGTGTGTGGGAGGTGGAGCTTTGCAGCTTTGCTAGAACTCGATTAGTGGTCCGTGTGAACCATGTGTGATTTGGCATTAGTCGGGCTCTACCTATAGCTAAGACTAAGGGATCCTCCGGAGAGGTACTACTGAGACACTTACCCCTTGGGCATCGAGCGAGAGATCGCTGGCTTCGTCGTCCTTCTGTTCACCATTGGCCTGGCGGCGAGAGCGCTTCTTGTCCTCCTTGTCCGACTTCTCCTCGGCCTTCTTTCCGTCAGCAGGGGCGGTGGCATTGCTGCTGGCAGCAACATCATCACTCACAGCCTCGATGTCCTTGCCCAGGTTACGGGGATCGATGGCCAGAATCAGGTCGTCCTTGCGTCCAATACGATCGGCCGCCGGGCACTGGGAGATGGGCACGCACTGGCAGTCCACGATCTGCTGGCGAGAGGTGTCATAGCCACCCTGGTACTGTCCTTGTCCCTGGTAGCCGCCGGAGATGCCATTGTACTGGTTGGAGGCTCCGCCCTGCAGCTCCTTCTTGTAGTAGTCCGGGTTCTGGCTGTGGTAGCTGGAGCTGGGCGATCCACCGAAGCCGCCCGATCCGCTGCTGCCGAAGCTGCCCAGGCCAGAGTTTGGTTTGTACAGATCACCAGAGCTGGGCTTGTAGAGATCTCCCGAGTTGGGCTTGTACAGATCAGTGGGTTTCTGGGACAGACCGAAGCCGTTCTGCGAGAGGAGTCCGCCCTGAGAGGCACCGTTGAAGCCAGCGTTGAAGGCGTTCGACTGGGAGTAGCTGGATCCGGAAGAGGTCTGAACCGAGGGCGTGTAGGTGGCCGATGACTGGGCCAGGGCACTGAAGTCCGTGTTGATGGTCTGTCCAGCTCCGATGGGAATGGGCACACTGGGCACCTTGGCTCCCTCACCACCCTCAACGTGATGGTAGTGGTGATGCACATGCTGCTGGAGTCCGGCATCGAGAGGTGCTCCCACCACCACCTTGGTGCTGGAGGAAGTGGCCGAGGACGAGGAGGCGGAGGACTGCTGCGAGTAGAAGCCATTGGGAGCAGAGCTGGCACCCTGGATGCCACCCTCGGGATTCTCAAAGTTGTACGGGGGAACTCCGTTGGAAGCACCAGTGAATACGGGTCCGGCACCCACAGAAGGACCTCCGGTGTAGATCGGTCCTGGTGGCTTGCTGTCGTAGATCAGAGCGCCGGGTGGTGGCTTCGTATAGGTGATGCCATCAGAGCTGCCATCAATGGCGGACGGTGGAGGGTGCTCCAGGTAGCCACCGGGTCCTGTGGGGCGGTAAGGTCCAGACATTGGCTTGTAGGGTCCCTCATAGCCAACCTTGCGGGGCGGTCCAAAGGAGTTCAGGGAGCTGGGTGGGGGTCCGAAGGAGTTCAGAGAGCCAGGAGGACCACCCATGGGCGGGCGACCGCTAAAGTAGCTTGGTGGGGGCATGGGCTTGGCAGGACCATAAGGACCTCCGCCGAAGCCAGATGGCGGCGGGGGACCCTGGGCATAGATGGTCGAGTAGAAGGGACGCTTCTCCTCCACATCGCAGCTCATCAGACCCAGACCGCACAGCTTGTCCCGGATGAGATTGCGGGCCTGCAGGTCGTTACCCTGCTGCAGGGCCTGGTCGATGTTTCCATCGGCATAGACGGCGTCGTACTCTCCCAGATTGCGACCCTCGCGACGGGAGTTGATGAGCTGCTCGATGACCTCATCGATCTGGCTGCTAGTGCTGTTGCTCTGGATGGACTCGTGGACCAGGTAACGTCCCTGGATGTCGGCTGTGTCAGCAGGCTTGGTATCCACCGATCGGCGGCTGGGCTTGGCGTCCTCCATGGGCGCCCACTCGTTGCCCCAGCTGGAATCCTCGGCCAGGGAGGCGGTGGCCAGCAGGACAACTGCCAACAGGCTTGCTCTTATTCTCATTGTGGAGTTCTGTAAGGATACGAGGAGGATTGATTGATTAGAGATAATATTCATTTAGTTAAATATGTATTACAGTTTTTAATTGATTTTTATTAACGAAACTAAATATTTCACGACTTTTTTGCCTCTTATTTCGAGTGGAAATAAAATGAAACAAATGGCTTTCAGTCATGATCATGATCGGTTATGACATAACAACGGCCAAGCTTGACACCATTACCCCGAGAGTCATTGTGCCAGTTTACATTTCTCCACCTATCCACCTATCCCTCTTGCCATCTTTGGCTTAACCAATCCATAACGAAGCCCCGAGAAACCGGTCCGCATCACGAAATCTTCACCGTGACTCAGACGCGGTGCCTCCGTATAAGACTTTTACTTTCGTTGGAGGTCGCAGACCGTCGCACTTAATTGCTTGATTTTGTACGTTACTTTTCTTTCAGGTCTCTCGCCGAGCTCCCTGTAATTTATGAGGTAATTTTCCTCTGGATTTGGCAAGCCTACGCGGACTGCAATCGCACTGCGGCGACCATCGCTCAAGTTGATCTCTCGCCTTGACAGCCGCTTTCCGCTTCGTGTATCTTTTCTTGTACAAAAAATAAAATAAGACTCACTTTTCTTTTCTGCTTTTCTGCGCTTTTATGCTCGTTTGCATTGCAGTTATGTCACCGGAGTTGGGATCGTATGGGATCGCGGCGGGGGTGGATTTAGTCCAAAGATCGCTACACTTTAAGCAAAAACTGGGTTTTACTTTGAAACTAAAGGGTGCAACTATGTGTATTTCCTTTATTTTGAATAAGTTAAATTTATAACTTTCCCAATTTTTAAAATTTTAAGTTTGGTTTCAAAACTTTGAAATATAAATTTCCCTCTGTTAACTTTAAATGCTGACAGCTTTAAATTTCCCTCTGCTAACTTAAAATCTTCACAGGCTTCAGTTTCCTTCTGTTAAGTTTAATTTTCGAACAATGTACATTTTCGAACACTGTTAATTTTCGAGCAAAAACTACAAAATTATTTATAGATTTTAACATCTAAATTTAGCTATTGGTTTGGTTTTTTTTTCGACTTCAAAACCTTCATTTTATTATGATTGTAAACCTCTTCTTTATCATTTTTTCGACTGTTTTCCAAATTTATCTCCATGTTATGTAAATGAATTTTGGAAGTGCAAACTCAAGTCTTGAAGCCCTGCTTTTTGAGCGGAAGTTGTGTGCAGCGTTGCATTGCAAATTGCCGGCAAGCATTTTGTTCGTTTGCCTGGCGTTTTCTTTGGCGAGAAACGATCGTAAGCGATGCTAAACGCTGATCGCTGGGTGTGGAAAATTAAAGTTTTTCCTTTGTTTTCGCAGTGAAAGTTTTGCCTTTTCAATTGGCTTTATGATCGCGGCGGCGGAGGAGGAGGGGGCATCGGCTCTTGACCAGCCAAAGTCTTTTATATTATATGTTATGTAGTATCCATAATTTGAAACGCAACTAATTTATAATTAGTGCGCATGCTCGCGGTTCACTTGAGTTCACTTCACTCACTACTCACCTCTTTGTCTTAAATAAAATTAATCCAAATTGGGTTGGTTTCAGTTTCTTGTGGATAATCCTTATGCAAGCTGCAGAGTCTGTCTGGATGTATCCTTTCACTTCACTCACTTTCTGCACTGAATGTGTGCCTCTCGTTTGTCTGCAGATCGTTGACTGATTTCGCTTTCGTTCGGCGCGCACATTTTATACAAAAGCTGCGCAGGCGCAGCAAGCTCCAACGTTGCTGTGTCTCTTTCCGAAAGGCTATTGCCATCTCTATCTCACTTGGGTACAAGTTTTGCGAATCGAGGGCCCAAAACAAAAGGCATAAAAGCGGCAGCGACAATGTTTGGCAACCACCTCTCCTTCTCTCAGCGTTGGCTTTGGTTTTTTTGTGGTAATAACTTCTCGTTTTGGGTTTTTTCTCAAATCCCCGATTCTGCTAACTACTGGAGGTCACCCAAAAGCGTGGCTCTAGCCGGAAAAGTCTCCGTTATCATTATTAAAAGTAGTCTCCAGCTATCACTTTGAGTCATTAAAAAAATATTTCCCCATTTTAAAAATTAGTGTTTATGTGTAAATGTCCAAATTCGTTTGTTGTTTTCAGGCGGGGGCTTTGACCAAAATTAAATTTTGAATAACCAAAACAGAGAGCTTTCCCGGAAAGGCGCGTTGCTTGAGAAACCGGGATTATGCAATTCCGCAATTATGAATTGGGTCAGAGAGGAGCCAGGCCGCTGAAAAATAAAGAAATAAAATCGTCATGAAAGGGGTAAAATTGGGCATTGCCTCAAACCGGATCTTTTGGCATACATTCGTCTTTAGCTGTCTTCCCCCTTTGCTGGTGCATTTCGGTTAATATCGTCTGGTTTTTAACCCATGGTCAATGCAAACGTCATCATCGGTCGGTTTTATTTTCATTTTCGCTTCAGCCGAAAGCCTGGCTCATTGTGAATCAAGAGTGCTACGCGGAATTACCCGAAGTTCATAAAAATTAGAGACATTCCCCCTAACACTTATTCACGATGATCACGTTCGCGTGCCGCCGCTGATAATCACGATCATTATTTAGCCCGTGTTGTGTGTGGTCAGTGCTGTTCGAGTGACTCTCGTTGGGATCCGCTGGATCCAGTGGCTTCGATTCGATTTGTGTGTTACTGACCTTGGTTCGATAGCCCCCATTTCCCCCCCCCCCACTTAAGTGGCGTTTTATGTTAAACACTCTCGACTTCCAAGAAAGTTGATAATGAACAGATCTTCGGAAATTATGCTAATCACTGTGATTTACTCGAACTGTTATTGTTGGCTGTTTGGCAAACACCTTTCGGCTATCTGTTCGTTGGTGATTAATTCGAGGAGTTTTATCAATCGACGGCAGTGTCGTAGTTTTTGACCATCGGGTTTTTTATGACTCATCGGAGTTATCGGGCTGACGGTGGTGAGGCCTTTGGGCTTTTCGAGTATTGTTTGAAGGAGGTGCGTCGAACCTGATTCGCATCGTTTTTTAATTCCGCTAACGATAGTTTTTGAGATTACTCTTTCTTTGGGTTTATTCATTTATTTGATTATATAGTATTTTTGTCGATGAATATATAAAGCTTGAATTATATTTTGCTTAAGAGTTATATCATTTATTGTACTCATTTTTCAGTTATATTATCATTATCATTATCTTTATCATTATTTACTTATAACATAGTATTTAGTCTTATAATTAAGGTCTCTTCCAAGTTTTACAATTGAAAAAGGTTTTTTTCCAGCTTTTATTTTTAAAAGGTCCTTTTAAAATAAACCTGTTATAATAAAGATTTAACCAAATATTTGCTAAGAACTCAAATTACATTAATTTCTAGGAACATTTATCTTTATTTTAAAAAGTACACTAAGAGTTTTATCAAAAACTATCACAGGAAAACTTGTAATCCTTTCCTTGACCTCCTTTCTTACCAAATCTATTAAACATCATTTTTTCAATCCCTTAAAGTGTATTGTATTCTTCGTCTAACTTCCACTTAAAACTATTTTCCTGCTAAAAGCAATTTTGTCAGTTGACTGAAGTTCAGCTATTATTGGTAAATCCCAACAGTAGCTGAAGCTGATGAACTGAACTTGAACTTGGACCTCGGCTGGCGACAGCTAATGTCAGGCCGTGGAGAGTGTGTAATCCGGATGGGGTTACAGGTTCAGGGGCTCGTTATTGGAACTTCAATCGAGATACTCGTATCTTTTTCCCAGATATCTGTTTCTATTTATGGCAAGCTACAACTTTTTTTGCACACTTTTTGGCAGCTCAGGCATATTACAACATGGTCTATGTTAATTATGGCCGACTTGTTAATTGTTTGCCATAATGGATTTGAGTGGGAACCGTGTTTGCTCCACTTGGCTAGCTTCCTCTGGGCGAAGCTCACATGCCTTCACACTACACCTTTCTCTGTTGCTCTTCCTCAGACACGGCCACTGGCAGCAGTTCAAGTCCAAAGCGAACAAAGTCTTCGAACCTAAAAGAAAAAAATGAAAAAGAAAAATTGTCACTGGCTCAAGGTTGGACTGGCGACTCCCCGGCTTAGATTTGTGTCAATTGCTCAACAAGTTGAGGTCTTCCACCCACACGCACTACCATTTGGCCAAAAGCAATTTGGCAATCTCTTTAAGCCAAGTTTAACTCGATTATGTGTGTGGCTTAAAGAGATTAATTTTGAATAAGCAAAATAAGTAAACTAGTCTAAAGTGTGCTTTAAATTAGGTTTGACAGAAAAAAGGGTTTAATTGAATTATTTTTGTTATTATATTTTATGAATTGAAGTATGTGAAATGATTTAAAAGCACCTTATCAATGATAGTTATATGTATTTACGGGGAAATCGATTAAATATTTATTATACATATATTTTTATTTAATTATTGATTGTACTTTTGAAATATGTTGGTTTGCTTTGGTTAAGTACAAGTGGGAATTAATTTTTCAAATAATATTAAAGACTTTGTTAAGACATTTCTTTCTTAAAAGTAAGACTTGTTATAAGCATTTTCAGAATTTCCCAGCATTTGTCAATATTTGGGAAAATTCAAGCCACTTTGAAAATTATCCAATTCCTTTAATTTTATCCTCCATTTCCATTTATTTCCTCCTTCATGCTTGCATTGGCTTTTCGCCTCTTGAGTGCAACCGCAACTGTGCCATGGATTTGCCCGAAAATTCGCCAACACTGGGAAAATCCCAAGAAAACCCAATTGCAATGAAGTTTTCGGTCCCGCTGTCTGTGTGTGTGTGTTGGCCTATTCAATTCTTGACTGTTTGCCGGCTCAATTGGCTTTAACCGCTTTTGGTGGGCCTTGGGGAAACCCCAGACGAGTTTGAGTTTGCGGTGGGGCTATAGCATCGCTTGGCTGGCTTTGCTTGGGGCTTACATAATAATAATAATAATAGGAGTAACAACAATGCACTCGTGTGCAGTTGATCCATATGATTCATACGAGCACTCGGAGTCGATTTGATTTATTCGTTCGTATTCGAACCGCGCTTGTGCGTTAAGCATTTGTGCGCTTGTGCGCTTGTGCGTTAAGCATTTGAATGAGTTTTTCGCTTTTGTTTTCGTCGCGACTTCGTTTTGTTTCTTTGCGAAATTGCCAGTAATAAAATCGATGCGTTTTATTTGTTGAAATCATCATAGCCTAGTCAAGGTCGTTCACCCATGGAGTAGCAAGTAGCAAATTAGTATTTAGGGAAGGAGGAGATGAGTGAGTCATGTCCCGCGCAGACAGCAGCTGTTCCCCCAGGTTATTACATAATAACCCGAATTATTTCACCCGCATCAAAGTGCCCTTTCACTGCTCTTACACTACCTGGGCTCATTTAACACGGCTTATTGTCTTCATCTCTTTGGGCCCAGACAGATTTACCTACGCGCCGCGTTGAACATTTGTAAATTAATTTGAAAACCGCTGCTTGCCACACCGGAAAAATGGGGAGGGGCTTTATATGCCGCAAACTTCCGTTCTCCCTCCCCCCAAGTTGGCTTTAAGTGAAAGCCTCCTCCATAAAGTTTGTTTACTGTCTGTTTTTTGGTTAATAATTGCGCTTTAAGCAGAAACTTCTGTATTACATCAAATATTTAATATGTTTCGGTGGTCGATTCTTGGAAAACTTGGGGAACTTCTTAGCCAATTTTGTGTGTTAGCCACTTATGCTAAGTGGGTCTGCCTTTTGATTTCAGCAGTGCTGCCAAGAGCTACATTTTGAGTATAATATACTTAATAATTTAGGTAATTGAATAAGAAAAATAAAGCCGCGTCTAATATTTAATTTGTGAATTTTAAAAATATTTGTTGAGGGTAGAATTTAGGGACACATTTTTGTGGAAATATTATTTTAAGATGTCTTTCCATTCTCATACCTTATTTCCTTTTTTCCGTGATGAATATTTCCTGCAAATATAGTAAAGAAAATTGTAAAAAAAATAAGTCAATTAAATAATAAGTTATTAATTATTTTTAATAATATATTTACAAGAATATTCTTCTTAAAAATAATTTCTTATGAAATAGACAAAAGAACCTGCTTGATATTTTTTCGTTAATATTATCAACAAATTTTTAATTAATATGTTTATGTATATTTATACTTTCTTTTATCAAATATTAATTAAAAATCAACAACAAATCGCCAGCACTGAAACATATTAAATTTCCTTTTTCTATTAGATTTAAGTTATTAAATTTTCTGGGGGGGGGGGACCACCCATAGATAGGAGACTCTCGGTGCGATGGGGCACCGAGATGACAGCATAACGATGCATTCAAATGGCGTTTGTGGTAGACAAACAAACCGATTACCCAGCAGTCGAGCCATCCAGGTCACCCACTGGGCCAGGACCAATTGAGAGTGGCCATAAACCCCCAATCAGAGTCCCAGACCCGGAGCCGAACCCGGACTTGGGGAGATGCAATGAACCCGGGAGCCCTAGGAGGGAGGAGAGTTAAACTCAATTGGAGACGGGGCAAAGATGGGGGCCTTTCATTGTCCGATTCCTTGGAGCAGCCTTTTGGGAGGCCGTTCGGCTTAAAGTAGTGTGAGCCCAAAAGGCTGCTGTAAACATACCGAGACACACACACATCCAGTGGCGATGATGATAATAATAATGATGACGACGAAGTGGAGAAGAGGAAACTGCGCCTCTATGGCATTGCATCACTGGGATAGCTGGGCTCCCTGCGAGTGACAGGTATTGAATGCATGGCAGAGACAATGCAATTGTACGGCAATCGATGGATTGTCCTGACCAAAGCCTTGATGCTTTAACCTTAATGCAGCCGCCGGCTACTGCGAATGCAGGCTTGTGCAACCCGATCCGGGGGAATTATAACCCATTCAGGACCCAATCAGCTGAGCTTTCTGCGTCATTTTGTGACCGGTTAAGTGGCATCAGTAAGTCCACCGCCGATTGCATAACCGCCGTTGGACTTAACCCCGACGGGACTTAACCTTTGGCCCTTTCGCGGCGTTCAAGGTTTCAGTTTCAGCAAATTGCATTGAGTCATTTGAAACTTCTTGCTAGGCTGCCCCATTATCCATCTTCCAATTGTTGTTTCCATTATTTGTTTATCTCATTTTCTTTTGTTGTAATATTTTGACAAGAGGTGAAGCCCAGGCAAGTCACAGTCTTGGGTGAAAGTCCTGCTTCGGTTCTTAAATCCCACATCCTTCTTTCTCCGGGGGAAAAAAGCTACATAGGTTTTCGGCTACTGACCCGGGGTCATTCCTTTGGAAAATGCTGGCGTTCTTGGAATTTTTATGGAGAACAACGGCCTGCGGGCCCACGAAATAATGGCGACACATTTGCGTACGGCGTGTCAATCATCCTTGCACCGCTGCACCCGAAAATAGAAGGACTTTTTGGGCATTTGGGTCTTAAAGTACCGCTTAAAATAATTTATATAATTTAATTATATTACTTTATATTGATTTAACTTAATAATTAATTGATTTTACTTAGTTTAGTTAATTTTAAGGCCGACGTAGTTTGACTCATGAAAGTAAACTGATAAAAATAATCATCTTTTCTCTTGATTTAAAATTTAAACAGATTTCTCTTATAATAAAAAGGAAAATATATATCTTAAAACTTATCTAAAGACAAGTTGATGTACTTGTTAATTTTGCTCATAAAATGAATTAATATCTAAACAGATTTCTCTTATGATAAAAAGAAAAAGATATATCTGAAAATTTATCTAAAAACAAGTTAATGTATTTGTTAATTTTGCTCATAAAATGAATTAAAAAGTTGTAAGAAGACAAGAGAAAATATTCGCAAATCAAGTAGGTAAGTTGTAACACTTTTCAAGAACCTTATTCCAAGTGATTTAAAATGTGAAGCATAACTCAGAGCTGCACCGAATCGTACCTTTAACTCACTTTGCCAAAGTAACTGGCCTTAAAATGTTGTATCCCCTTTCTGCCATTCAATAAACCAATAAAACAAACCCCCCTCAAATACAGGATACCAAAGCAATGCCGATTTCGTGCGTTTGTTTGCATATCTGGTGACGTCAGTCGGATCATACTCGTATCCAGCCACCCAACACTCAATCAGAAGTGCAGCGTAGCGCGAAATCTAATTGGCAGTCGTCTCCCTTTTGGGAAATCGGGATTAGCCCTAACAGAGGGCGGCTACAAGTACAAGTACATCACCATTCTCATCCTTCGGTAATTCCCAATGCAATTCTCTCGGAGCTGCTTGAATTTATTTTCTTTCTGAATAAAAACTGAATATTACACAATTTAAAGATGAGCTACGAATGAGTTGAATTCATTTTAAAGTTATTTTTTTGCTGTTCAGCTTGAAATGGGAAGCTGAATAAACTCCGATTTGAGGATTCATGCAGAGCAGAGCTTTACTTTCTGTACAGAGTGTTGGCTCCCTCGTACAGAGGATAACTCCAGCTAGGATAGTGTAGATAGGTGGTCTGCAGACCAGGGGCCAGCAGTGGCGTAATCCTGGGAACACTTCGGTGGACAATGGTGGAGCTCTGGTGGGACACCGCCGTGGGTATATGATCCACCAGATGACCCACCTTGGCCAGCGTGGGCTGCTGATGCAGGGTCAGCAAGGGATGGTAGAGACGCAATTCAGCTTGTCCCAGGGCCAAAAGGCAGAAAAGGAGGAGGAAGGAAGCATTCTGTAATGAAAACAGGATATGTATTTATTTGTTTTTTGTTCAGTAAATTTAAGAGACTCCTTCATAAACTTCTCTATTTGTAAGTTAAAATTCCCTTTAAACTCACCATTCTTTGTGACATCTTCTTGGCTCAGTTCACTTCAGTTGACTGTTGTCGTTGGGCCAGACAATCCTCAGCTTTTATAGTCCAGCAAAAGAACGCCAGACTGGAGAATGGACGAACCATTCTAAATGAGTGGCCCCAGAGCCCTTGAACATGAGTAGAGACTTGGGCGTTAACCCAGACCCTGCGTCTGCCTAATCCTCCAGAGATCTTGATTGCACACAATCGAGAGTGTTCAATGGGAGCCACGGGGTGGGGATGGCATATTTATTGTGTTCGTGGGCAGAAACTGTGCGTTAACTTTATTGATTTCCTGTCGCAGCGTCAACGCCCCAAGAATTCAAGCCAACGAAGTGCAAATGCAAAATGCAGGACAATAATTTTACATAAAAATGATGCACACTCTGGCAGGTAATCAGGTTTTGGTAAAATACAGAGTCTATAGGATAGAAAATGAGAGCCAGTAATTACCTAATAATAATTGAAAGTAAAACCATTTTATTTAAGGAATTTATTTGCTCAATTTTCACTCTTTATCCAAAAAATTAAAGCCCCACATGTGCAAATGCGAAATATTTATTAAAAGCACACTACAGAAGAAGAATTCTACAGAAAATGGCAGAAGAAAGAAGACAGCGTAGAGACAGAGTTGTATGGGTTAGCATGTCCAGAAGAGAAAATTAGAAATAAAATTAGGCAAAGACGAAGCGTATCGTAGATTTGGCGAGTTCATCTTATTGATCTTTGGCTTCTAGCCGTCCTTAGTTGCGGATCAGAACCAGGCGGGGATCCGAGGCCACGGTCCACACAAGCGGCGGCTGCTGCCGAATCACCTGAGTGGTGCGCACAGCCGGAGCCACAATGGGAGTGACCAATCGCTTGTGGTCGTGCACCACCGTCTGACTCTGGTGGGACACGGCGGTGGGCACATGCTGCACCACCTCGCCCACCTTGGCCACAGTCGGCTCCTGGATGGTCAGCACCGTACGCAGTCCGTTGCGGGCAGCCAGGATCAGGGGCAGAGGCACGGAGATGGGAATGCTGGAGGAGACCAGACGTGAATCGATGGCATCCGAAGTGCCAATGACAGACTGGGACAGCGGCTCTTCCTCCTCCTCCTCCTGGGACTGCTCCTCCGGCTGCTGCTGGCCCGCAGACGAGGCTACAGAACCGGCACTGCTCTCGGACAACTCAACGGAATCCTCGCTGGCAATGGGCAGCAGCTGGGAGGACTTTCCCGTGCTGAGAGCCAGCAGGTTCGAGGGCCACTCCAAGCTGGCCGCCTTGGAGGTTCCAGCCAGGGCAAGCACAAGGGCCAAGACGGACAGGCACTGTAAGAGAATCAAGAGATCAGTATTTAAGTATTAAATCCTTAAATATTTAAGGATTAGCCTCACCAATCTAGACATGATGATGGCAGACTTCCTCAAAATCCGCAAGCTAACGAATGAGTGATGCTAACCGAGATTAGAACATTGGCTTTTATAGCCCTGGGACCTAGACCCACTCTCCTCGCCTCACTGACCAGGGAAATGCATCGCTAACTGAACCCAACACCGCGCCATAAACATTTATTCAATCATCTGATAATTTTTAAATTTGATTGGAATGGGAACTGGACACTGGACAACGATCAGAGTATATTCTCTGGCAGATCGATGTCGCACTTGTGCTTGTTCTGGAGCCAGAACTTCTCCAGATAGCCGATGGGATCGCGTGGCATCTCACGGGCCAGTCCTAGCATGCCCTCCATCAGGATGGGCACCACCTCGGTCTCCAGATACTGCCGCTTCTCAGCCGGGGAGCTGTAGCTGTTGGGACGTTGACAAGCCGGGACCTCGGACTCCTCTTCTTTGGGCTCCTTCTTGGGCTTGACAATGTCCGGACAGATAATGGTTCTTATGGCCGAGGGACTACGCTTGGCCTTGTCCTTGATTTTATGGTGTTTGGAAGGACTAACATTCCGTTTGGTTGACATTTTGGACGGGGAAGCTTGGAAACTCGAAGTGAATGTAACTCAGGTCTTTATTATAACATATAAGTCAAGGGTAATTCATTGAAAGGGATTCTAATTTATGAAATAGAAATGTAAATTAAATTTTAAATAATCTTTATTTAAAAATCTGGCCCTCTAAATGTTTTTCCCCAACTCCTAATGTATTGGCAAATATATTAATGGAGGGTTTTATTCTTAAACAGAAATTTCACAGTAGGAGGCAAACAGACTCGCGGAGGGGCATCCACAAACCCGTGGCCGTAACCCAGCACTCGGCATCCAGCGTTCCATTGCTCTAGTGCTCTGCTCTGCTCTGTCCACTCCCGCGGAGGCTTCTAAGCTGATTAGCATACGTAACCCGATCAAGCGAGGCATCTGCCGCCGTTCCTCCATCGGTTGGCTGGGCGGAGAGGTAACCTAAGCCGCTTACCTCGTCGCCCAACCAGCCACACCCCTTCCCCACTGAAGGGTGGAGGGGGCTTGGAGGGTTGGACGGATTGCGCAATCCCAGCGACAGCTTCAATCAAATTCCGAGTGCATCCACATTCGCCGGATGTATGCCTTTCGCTGTTGTTTGAAGAACTTGCTCAAATCCCCCGAAAGACCGCCGAAAAACGTGTAACACAGCCGGTGCTCCATAAGCCACATGTAGTGCTCTGTCCGATAGGCCAGCGACAGGAACTTGAAGGTGATGGTCATCAATAGCGAGTAGACCAGCAGCTGATGACGGCTGAGGCCCAGGATCAGGGGACTCTTATGGATCTGCAGCACGAAGAGACTGGAGAGGAACAGGGCCAGCTTGGAGTTGCTAGTTAAAGAGATGAATATCTATATTCAAATGTGAAAATATCAACATCTCCCACTCACTTGCTTATCTTTATGTAAGCCAACTGGTTCTTTTGACACCTGTTGATTAGGATCCCGGCCATCGGCTTCAGGACCTCCGCTCCGCTGCCCATAACAGTGCCCACAATGAGCATGGGCACGATGGCATTGTTGTACACCTGACTGGCCTGGTGGACGCCCTTGTCGATGAGCTGCAGCTGGCTGATCGTCGACATGGTGGTGGCCAGGATGCGAAAGCCTGCCGAGCTGGCCAAGTCGTGGCCCAGGTCATAGGGACAGTAAAAAATGCAGTACCTGCTTGAGGGGAAACAAATCTGGTCCCCTTTCTGTGAAATTTACTTCATAAGGAGATCCATCTCACCAGATTAGCGAGCTGAGCAGGACATCGGAGATGTTGCAGAGCGGCTCCAGGGGGAGAAGGCCCAGCAGCAGGTTGCCCATGATGTCGCCGGCGTAGTTCAGCAGGATATTGGACAGCCACAGGGCGAAGGGCTGCCACTCCAGCGCCTTGGAGAAGTCCCCCTTCGGTCTGACACCCCCAGCCCCTGCACGCTCTCCCAGCTCGTCCCGCAGCTGCTGGGAGATCAGGGAGAAGTGCAGGATGCGGAAGATCAGGTGTTGGGGGAGCTGCTTCAAGATAGACCGGTCATTCATCGCCCCCCAACTTCCACCCCTCACTACGTGTCTTTCTTGTTACCTTCTCTGGTTGGGAAGTCCTTTTCTGGTTGACTCAGAATTTGGCCTTCCTTAATTTAGTGTTTTTTTTTTCTTAAATTTTCATAAATTTTTTTGTTAAAAATTATGGTGAATAAAAATTTAATAATAATAAACGAAATTTGCGCACACGAAAATGTTGACAAGCGAAACTCAGGTGTCTACATGTTAGAATTTGGGATTTATGCTTAAAAACTGAAACGTAGTCTTAACTCCTTGGAAAAATTAATAAATTTAATTTAAATTTTAATGCTCTTCTTTTACAAAACTAAGTTAACAAAAGGTGTTTTAGGATTCTAGGATTTTACAGTGTTTTTTTCATTTTTAAAGACAGTTTTTCACCACTTTAAACTGGTGACAGATTCCTATGAGTGGCCAGGCTGCGAGGTCCTGGGATTAGCGAGGCAAAGCTGATGTTCCGCACAGGCTTAATCCGGGGCAGCATCTGATGCACCACCGGACGGGCGGAGTATGTGAGATGGGCGGGTGTCTGCTGGTGAGAGATGGGTGCCAGCTGCTGGTGCAGCTCCTCATCCTGGGAGAACCGCTCAACCTGCTGCTGCTCCCCAAAGGCTCTGTGTTGGCTGTTGACAATCCTTGGAGCAGGAACAACCAGATGATGCTGCTGCTCGTGATGCTGCAGGATTAGCGGCTGCGCTGACGACAATCGAGTGAAGCTCTGGTGGGAAATGGCACTGGAGTCCGCTCCGTTGCCATGCAGGATTGTTGTGGCTGCCCGGCTGCGGTCCAGGCCCACGGCGATTAGGAGACAAACAACCTGTGGGTTTAGGAACGGAGACTGGGAATTAGGAGAAGCACTCAGGCAATGCTTCGGAGATTACCCACGGCGATGTGCATGATGGTCACTTGAGTGGGCAACTAATTACCGTTAGACGTGTGCCGCTGCCATTTATAGCCAGTCGTCCACCGTCCACGAGGACTCCTTGACCAAGAGGTCGGCCCAGTCTTGCAGCTAATTAATTAATCAAAAAGTACTCCAATCCGACAGCCTCTCAGGGGCCGTGTGCACTTCCATTAGAGCTTCCATTACGCGCCTCCGGCTAATCGCCAAATCATACGGCCGCCGGTCGGCTGACTCAATATCGGAGAGCCGGAGAGACTGTAAGAAGCCACGACGGCAGTTTTATTTATTTATTGTTTTTTTCCTTTTTTTTCAACTATTGAAACGTCAAGCGAAAAATAAACATTTGCTTTAAATCGAAGTTAGGAATGCCCTACTAAATAATTTTACATTGTATAAGCAAAATAGTTAAATAATAATATATTGGAAAATAACAAAGATTTAGAGATTTATTGATATTATAAGATTATTTTATTTGAGTTATTTAGCGAATAGACAACGAGACTTATGAAGTTCTATTATAAGGTATATATAATAGTAAGAATATATTCTTAAAAGGATTAGTAAAAAAGCTACAAAGACTTGGTGTAATTAGGAATGGATGGAGTTATTTTCTGGTGATCCTTCAAGTCCTTCAAAACTAGTAATTAGTATTAGTAATTAAATAGTACTCTAAAAAAAGCACTTTCAATTTATACTTGAACTATCCCAAAAGAACCCTTTTAAATATTCAATTCCAAAAAACATGATACATGCTAATTGTTAATAAATCTAGGTATAATATTTGTTTGAGATAAATGTGTGGTTTAAAGTAAATTCCTACCGATAGATAGAGTATATCTGTATATAAGTACATATAAATTATGCCCAAGCATACAAGCCGCTGCGGTTGGAGCGACGGAGGTGCGAAGTGGAGTGGATCAACCTTCAGAGCGAGTTGCGCAGACGCTGTACCGTCGCATGTTGTAGGTTTTGTTGCTGTCGAGTTGTTGTTGTTGCCAACTATTACTACAATATTTGCGGCGTTCGGTATTTATTTATATTTGATTTTTGTTGTTCTTTTTTTATATTTTTTCGGTTTATTTCTTTACGTAAAGCTGCGTCCAAGTTGAGACACTCCCACAATTGCAAGATAACCGCGACTGCGCGCGCGTGTTTCCATCGCTTCGATCGCAGATCGTGCTGTTTTCTCAGGGGCTGCGTGCTGGGGGGTGCATCGAGTGGATCACCCCCCTGGCATGCTCCACGCCCGCCCCTGCCCTGGCCAGCAACTGCTCCACCGCGATTTCATGGCACAGCAATTCACACAGCACTTCAGTTTGACTTTGCCACTCGCTCCGCCGTGAGTTTGCCGCTCAGAAGGGGGAACGAGCTCCACTACAACCGACTTTTGATCCGCCCACCTCAGCTCGTCGCCGGTGGAGTTCTCAGTGTTTATTACCTATTATATTGACTGTCTCCGTAATAGCCCCATTAGGCTTGGATCGTTACCATGCGGCATCTGGTGAGTGGGATGTGGATGATGCTCCTCTATTAGGGTGGCTCGATATTAATATAAAGACCTTTGATCACCTAAAGGAATTTATATCCGATCTAGTTAAGTTATGTTCTAGGTTCCTTTTACTATCAAACTGATTTTTAATAGTTTTACATATTCTATGAACACTTCTTTTATTTTCAATCTTTCAAGAGTCTTTGAGAATGTTTCGACCTTGAGTAATAATTAATTCATTTGAATAAGAATCAAATAGAAGATATATTAAACTTATATCTAGTAATACATGCAATTTAAATGAAAATTATAGTGACGTAATTTTATCAGAATAAGTAAGATATTCTTAGATTTTTTAATGATTTTTTAATGGTACCGATCGCTGCCAATAAATATCGAGCAACTCTATTTTATATAAATTCTAAACCTAACTAAATCTTGATTTGTTCCCTTTTCAGATACTTCTGGTCATGATCGCTTTGGTTTTGGTGTTAGCCAAGCCGGCAACAGAGGCTCCACGTCTGCTCATCGACTCGGCGCCATCGGTGGTCTCCTACCAGGGTTCGTCCCAAACTCAGACGCGCTTTGTCATTGCGCCCATGGGCAGGGCACTGGGCTATGTGGAGCCCACAAATCTTAATCGGACTTTCCACACGAAGGCCACGCAGGAGGGCGGCAGCACGGGCTACGAGCTGCTCAATCTGAGTCCGGTGTATGTGCCCGGCAGTTAGGCAATGGATATGCTTAGTATTAGCTAGTTAAATGTTTGAATAAATGATTGATTGTATAACAGTATAACAGTTTGTGGAAAGTTTTTGTTCTAATTTCGCATAAAGGTTTTCTAACAGTTCCTACATCTATGAATTCTTACAGTACAAAATAAGAAACCCTTATTTTATAACAGTATAGCAGTTCCCATAACTATGAATTCGCATAGTAAAAAATGGTAAAACAGTAGCTTTTCAAGTGTTTAAGAAAAACCTTACATTTGGCTTGTATAAAAGTGTATAAATAATGCCGTAAATAATAATGTCGTAGAAAATCTCATGAATGTTTTATATAACTGTATTATTTTGGGAGTATAGTTTTTGAAGAAAACGTGTATTCTATAACAGTATAACAGAAAAACTTAATATAAGTTTGGAGTTGCTGTCTTTTACGATTTTCAGTAAAGGAATATTCAAAATGCAAAGTAGGCAACCTCTCTAAAGGCAACCCTTCCACTTCCAACTTTCATACTTTTTTTACTTAGTAGACTTTGACAAATCCTTCACTAACTTCATATGACGAAGCACTTTCACGTAGTTGTATTAGAATACACCACAAAAAAAAAGAAAACAAAGAAAAAAGCTAGGTAAAGCTTCAATTATAGAAAGTATGTCGGAAATGGCGAGCGTTAGTTGCCGCCAAGGACGTGTGCCCAGTGCATCGATGATGCTCAGCATCCTGCGGACCGCGGAGGAGACGGCTGATATGACGGCACTGGAATACCACGAAACCTTGATCAGGGAAAGGCGCACCCTGCACAAGCCGAAAGATGCAAACGGTGTGGTTATTGAGGATGATAAAGGTAATTCTACCTTTCGTTGTTTCGCATCCACGACGCCAATGTCCATGCTCCCCGTTGTGGATTCCGGTGACGAGAATCTCATGGCGCTCCTGGCCTAGACCGAAGTGGCAACCTGATCCCATCCAAAATTCCCCGTAACATCTGAT
>VNJS01013171.1:0-16053 GCA_008042575.1 Drosophila watanabei | reverse complement strand
ACCTCAAAAGTCACTTCCGTTTTTTGTCCCGTGCGAATCACTTGAATTTTGCAAATATCTCAAAAATTAAAAATCAGCCAAAATCAATCTTTGCACCAATTAAAGAACTAATAAAGTGCTATATGTTAAGACTTTCATCCGGGGAAAAAATCGTTTCCGTCTTAATGTTTTTTTACGTTGAATGCGTACGAATGTCCCGTGCGCGACTGTGGAAATGCCCATATGTATTATTCAAGCGATGCACGTGCAAGTTTATGCAATAAGTACACTTTGTACAGGAATAGTTATGGCATTGTTAATGCAATGACACCTGGACAGTTTTTGTAAGTTCTGAAAAGGTTTAAATATTAAAAGACAAACAAAAACATTCTATATGTTTGACTATAGGGTTTTGGTTATGATTAATTGCGTTTTTTTCTGAAAAATAATATTCAAAATTTATTTTTCTGGCTGACTACATTTAATATTTATTATTCTGTTAAATTTAATTTTTAATATCCTATTTATCTTGTAGGTTTTCCCTCTCTACATAACATCGTAATATGTTTGTTGTTCTGCTTTTATTCTCGTCGTTTTTGCTCATTGTCTTCTATTTGCTATAATATATAAAATAATATTCACCTGCAATGCAGAGTGGAATCTCTTCAAATATTTTTCTTTTTCGGAAGAATATAGTTGCGAATGTAGAAATTCATAAATAGTATTAAGAATATACCCGCAAAAGTTGCGCACATCACTGCGGAGAATCTGGCGGTTTCACAGTCGGGTTGCAAAAAAGTGTAGACGCTGTGCCCCAGGACGATAACGAATTGGACCAGCTGGATGGTGGTCATGTACTTCTTCCACCAGAGGACCGCCTTCGAATTCCGATTGAGGGCTGACTGGTAATAGTAGATGTACATCAGGCTGTGCACGAGCATATTCCAGAAGATCACGAAGAGCCCGTGGCCCCCATAGCCCTTGTAGTGCATGTAAACGAAGGGTATGTACACCATGTAGACGTGGTGGAAGACATGCAGGAAGGATATCTGGTTGTCCTTCTTTCTTAATATGAAGAAGAACGTCTCCAGCATGTCTACGAATTTGTTCACAAAGTATGAGTAGCTCAGCATGCGTTCCCAGTTCTTATACTCGTGACCGATGGGCAAGTTCCGGATGCACCTAAAATCGAAGTTCCCTGGCCCAAACATGAAGTGGACGGTCTGTGAATTGGAACATTAATTTAATATTATTATTTTATTTGGAGTTCTGGAATCATTTACTTACAACTACAAACATGAGGAGATTGTAAACGATTTGCATTATATTATAGGCCTTGATCACACCGCGAAGATCGAATGGCTTTCGGTTCTTCATTAACTTCGGACCCACCACTTTTACGAGTAACAAGTAGGTGCCCAAAATGGTCAGGACAGGCCAGTGGCTGCCCACAAGCGGCAGGTGCACATCCTCCGTGGGTGTCCTCAAAAAGTCCCATACCTGAGAAAACATTGCGATTATCTGTGCGACCACGGTGTCAGTGCTTCGGTAACTGATCCATATCCCAGAACGTTGACGTGGGCTTTCGATTCAAATGATAATTAGGTAGGTCATGTATGCCTACCTAATTACGCAAGCTTTTTTTGTAGGCACAAAAAACAACAAAGAAACATTCAATTCAAAAGTTCTTACGAAAGCAAACTGCGTTTTGTAGTTCTTATAATCGAGGTATTTAAATTAAAACTAAAACAATTACAAAGCTTTTCGGAAAACTTAAATTTTCAAAATAAGGAGCCTCTAAGAACCCATAATGGAATGAAAAGTGGAAGTAGAAAGACTCGCTGCATCTGTTCACCTAAGATGAAAGCATCAGGAATGCCACATACATCGCTGAGCAATAAAAGTCTGTTGATCTTCTCAATAAAAGTGTGGAACTAAAAGTCACATCATACAAGTATTGATTTATTTATTTAATTACATATATTGTACATATTTAGCAATTGGGAGAATAAAGAAAAATAAATAGGCAGTACTGTGATTTTATTAGCTCGTAAACAATTTAGTTTGTGTAAAAGATCTTAAAAGATATTCCAGGGATCAGAAAACAGCTTACATAGCTAGTTCACAGCAATCATCGCACCTTTCGCTCGTTATTTTTTGGCTTGATGTAGGCGTGGTAATAGAAGTTGCTGAAGAGGATGATGAAAATAATGGAAATTCCTCCGGCAGCAGTTGCCGAGAACCTGGCCGATGGGCAGTCGGGCTGCCGAAGCGTGTAGATGCTGTGCGAGAGCACGATTCCGAACTGGATTAGCTGGACGATGGTGATATACTTCTTCCACCAGAGTGGACCCTTCCGTCCGCATTCACTGGCGTTCTGGGACTGATAGTAGTAGGTGTACATCATGATGTGAACGACTACGTTGAAGTAACACATTAAGAAGCCGTGGCCCCCGTATCCGTAGTAGTACATGTATGCGAAGGAGAAGTACAGCATGTAGACGTGGTGGAAAACGTGCAGAAAGGATATCTGGCGGTCCTTTTTGCGCAGGACGAAAAAGATCGTCTCCATCAAGTCCATGAGCTTGTTGGCGAAGTACGAGTAGGTCAACCAGCGTTCATAGGACTTGTACTCGTGCTCCATCGGCAGGTTGGTGATGCACCGAAAGTTGAAGTTGCCGGGACCTAACATAAAGTGAGTTGCCTGTGGGCCATGTCATTCGCATTAAACTCTGTCAAATGTGTTTCGAGTAGCAATTGCTTGAGGTTCACTCACCAGCACGAACATGACGACGTTGTACAAGATCTGAAAGATGTTGTAGGCCTTAATGGAACCCCGCAGGTCGAAGGCCTTTCGATTAGCCATTAGCCTGGGGCCCAATACTTTGATAAAGATCAAATAGACCACCAGTATGGCCAAAACCGGCTTGTGGCTACTCATAAGCGGCAGACGCACTGGATCTGCCGGGGATGTGTTCACGAAGTCCAGTATTGTCGTCAACATGGCGATATCGTGTGCTGTCTGGGTGTCGTTGCAACGTCGACTAATCGAGTGGGCACTTTGCCCAAGTTGTATTGGTTCTTTAATTAAAATGCTAATCGAGGGATTGACGCGGAGTTCATTTATGTGCGTACATTCTATTACGTCCTTCTTTCATAATCAAGGCCCTCTGATTGATTTTATTCGCAACACGCGAAAGAAGCATGGGGTAGGTCTTTGACAAATCATTTACATAACTTAGGTAGAATATGGAAGACAACTAAGATTCAAGCATAAAAAATTCAGCTTTCCTTTTTCGTTAGCTTCGTTTTGTTTTGTTTGCAACAGAAAGAAGCCAAAACAATTTGTATTTCGCTAATTATCCTAGAGTGTTTATTTTTATTTATTCAGATTGAGTTCCAAATTGGGTGCGATCGAAAAGTATATATATACATATGCATATATCCAAAGTCAGCACACTAACCTAAATTGAAATGTATGCGAATTTATGTGACACTCCTTGCTTTGGAAATTTATAAAAGAGCCCCAGTGTACTCTGCCTTTTAATCGATTTTAATAAAACGAGACTCTTCAGAATCCTTGGAAACTTTAAACATGATTATGGAAATTCCATTAAAAGTTGTAAGGGAGCGGTGGCTGCTCTCGGGAAATGTTGGAAAATCACGCACATGAGAAACTCCCACGCGGAGTGGTGAAATCGGAGGAGTCGGAGTCACATCGGGTTACGCATTGGCCACCAAAATTGGTTTCGAAAGTGCAGTTGCAACGCGTTCCAGCGGAGGGTGCCGGAAACGGAAATGGGACGTAAACAAATGCCGTCGCATCACGCACATCGTGTGCTACAGAACTGGCAACAGCCACACAAATTTAGAACTTAGTACGCCCACGCCCCCAACCAAATTATAGCTAATTAAAAGGTGTGCAAAATGGCGCAGGAATATATTGCAGTTACGGCTTTAATTTGGGCAATTGATATCTGGGAAAAAGTCCATTGATTTGTAGGCAGAACTAGTTGGGAATTTTTGGCGTCAACAGAGAGCATTTCCAGCTGCCCAGATTTGGTAAGAAAAATGTAGCTGCCCAAGTAAAGCCTGGTATTGGGCTTGTAACTTGTTTTTGGTCACACTACAAAAATGTCCTATGGTCAATAACAATGTATTGCACATTTGTCTAAATATAAAAGATTTTAACTATTTATAAGTAGCCGAAAAGCTTAACAATATAGTTTAGTTATGGTATTTATTCCTTAAACATAAGGGAAGTGTGTTTGTGTTTCGATGCCATGATTGCCAAAGCTTGGGGAAATTGCAGATGCGCTTGCGTAGCAAGAAGGTTAATCAAAGTTCATTCATTCACGGCGTCGGCTGTCACACTGACAGCAATATATTTTCGGTTATTCATTACAACGATTTCCATCAGTGGAGGCGTGATTTTCGGTTGGACATTGGCATTGGCATTTGCCGTTGTGGAAGGCAGTAACATTTCTTCAACCAAATCGTTTTGCAAAATTTCCTTTTGGACGTTCTCCGTGGGTTTTTGAACTTCAGTTACCTTTTTCTGATGTTCCAGGGGCTTTTCGAGTTCATTTTGGATTGTATTTTCATCAACTTTTTTTGTATATTCCAATGGTGACTCCGGTCCAACGTTCAGCCAGTTCTTCTGGTCAGCATTCTCCTGTTCTTTGTGTTCTGACGGTTGTAGTGTTTTTTGATTACATTTTCCTAGGTATTTATTGGTCCTAAAACATGTCTAGAATAGCAGGGACTGAGAAAAAATGTTGATTTTTTTATGGAATGTTCTTTTACCGGACACACGTAGATATTTTTCCGAGTTGCGCGATCCCTGATAACCTTTCTGGTCCTCCCTTGGCAACATGAACATTTATTAAATGGAGCCATTGGAAGAGCGATTTCACGTATATTTTATTTTAATTATTTTTTAACTTGTCTCGTTGTCATTTGGTCCAAAAGTCAAGCATGAAATGACTTTACATTTTCATTGCAAAAAAATATGAACAAACTTATTATTGCTTCGGTGTTATTGTAGTATGCCCGCGTATCAGTTTTAACCAGAGTTGTCACCTTTTTAACAAATAAAATTTTTGGAAAACATTTGCAAAATGAGAAGATATCATTAATTTTGGATATACAATTGTTTAAGAAAGAAAAACCGATACTTTTATTTATTTTTATACCCTTGCCGAGTCGATCTAGCCATGTCCGTCTGTCCATCTGTCGGTTTCTACGCAAACTAGTCCCTCAGTTTTGAAGCCATTTAAATGAAACTTTGCAGATTGTCTTCTACATACTCCCACTACTTTAGAAGTCGGAACAAACCGCAACAATCCGAAAATTTTTAGAAAATAATTAAAACTTCACCATTTTTTAACATAAGTTTATCTTCTCTGGGCTATGAGCATTTTATATTATTTCAGAATTTCGGATTTAATTTTATGAAAATCGGACGACTTTATCTTTTAGCTGCTCTATATATCATAATTATTTCTTCGGCAGTTTTCAACTTATCATTATAAACTCTGTGATATGAGAGCTTTTCTTATTCTCGAATTTCATTTTTAATTTCATAAAAATCATATAACTCTGTGATATGAGAGCTTTTCTTATTCTCGAATTTCGTTTTTAATTTCATAAAAATCTGGCGCATATACCATAAAATTTCGGCCATACGATCTGTGAATGTGTAGAAAAACTACATTTAACTGTACATGTAAAAAATGTAAAACTGTAAAATTAAAATGAATATAATTCATTCTATATTATATACAAACTTCGGCGGTCCAAGGTTAGCTTCCTTTCTTGTTATTAAATGTTGTATTTTAAAATACATCTTGATTAAGAGCGCGAAGACATCTGTATGCTGATTTGGAAAAAACCTTACGATAAGAAAACCAGGATGGACACATGCCATATTTTCATATCTGGGTCCGTGCAAGTGCAACATGAACAGAGGCTGTGGAACTAAAGAAGCCAACTAATGAAGCAAAGCTAAAAAGCTATCCAGGAATGCACTCGCCTTCCATTAGCATTCTCTGCCAAATTGCTCAACTTTTTAAGTGCTTTGATTTGCATTGTGAGTGGGCCTGTGGGGCGCAGTGGGCGTGTGTCCCATTAAACAGACTCTGGGCTGGCTTGGCAACTGCACCCAGCCTCTCCATCTTGATCCGTGTTTGCATCTGCATCTGCAACTGAAACTGAAACTGAAACTGAAACCGAAACCAATGTGTAAAGCTGTGCAAACGACCTTTGATGTGGGGCTCCGGCTCTGGCTCTGGCTTGTCGCTGGTTTAGTCTCGACTCGTATTCGCATTAACGCCATTAGGCCAATTTGGCACTTTGCCCTGGCCCCGAAAGGCGCACGGAGAACTTTCACAAACAAAGGTAACAAACGGCGGCACGATGCTGCCATAGCTTTTCCCAATCCCGGCTTCTAGCTTCCAGTCCCCTTTCCCCGCTTCGTTCCGCTCCACGCCACTCACATGCCAATGCACGTGTAAATAAAAGTCAAGTGAGAAAAACAAATAAATTAGGAGCGCATCCTCTGTTCGTTGGCAGCGGGCATTTCTCTTCGTTATTGCGCGAATGCCTTTAATTACGACACCAGGCGGCGAGCGCAGCAACTGGGTCCCAAGTCCAAAGTCCTGCCAGCTCCCTGCTCCAGTTTCCGTGCTCCGCTTTCCGGCTGGCGCAGCATGCTCAATTTATGTTTATTTGAGAGCTGTTGCACTTGACTAATGTCCTTCGCCTGGCCTCTCATCCCGCCACTTAGCATCCAGCCGAGGAGGAAACCCCTTCATTTTCCAGCAGGCCGGGACACTCCCTCCTCACCACTGACCGCTGTTCGACACAGGATCAACATCCTTTGGCCCAGACGCTAGGCAGACGGGACTCTTCAAAATTGCACAAGCGTAAAATATATGAAATATATAACTATAAATAAAGAAAACATATCATAATGACAAGAAACCAATTAACTTTCTTTGGAATAAAAAATATTGAATATATTAAATATTATTTTAAAAATAATTAAATATATTGTAATTATAAAACTTGTAAAGAATCCGTAATTGAAGTCCGTAAAGAGACACTTCCAAAATTTACTTCTAAAACGCTAATTCGTAATCAACTACTGCTGATTTTCCATATTCCAAAAATACATATATATAAAAAGTACGTAATCTGAAAGCCCATTTTCTTTAAATCTCTCCATTGCATTTTCCTAAATAATTCGAATCAATCTGCTAAGAAATCGATCCATCGATCCAACACCGAAGTGGATCCATTGCCGGTGGCGTTCCAGAATAAATTTGATTGTAATTGATGGCGCATTTGATTTATTAGTTTTCTCATTAAACAAATTGTTGAACAATGCCTCTCGCTCAGCAAAGAACAATACAATCTGCCCGGCACACGCACGCTCGCACACATGCCGGGGCTCGGTACTTGCGCTTATTTATGTAGATTGATGGTCATTCGTGTAAACACATCCATTGACGTAAATTTGAATAAACATTTTCATTAGCAAAATGTCCATGAGCCCCCGGAGACAGTCAGAGCTTGATTTCTGATGGCCGATGGCCGATGTCCGCCGGTCAGCTATAGCTACTATTGCTATCCTGGCCCCGGTAATGATGACCTGGCCATCAAATTTGTTCAATTGGTTTTGACTCGGCCAGCAGAGCGCCGGCTGTGTCGAAATGTTGGGGCCTGGTTTTTGGGTAATTTATGATATCGGCCAAAAGTGGCAATTGCAAAACACCGGATACCGGATTCTATTCTGTCAAAGATTCCCTGGCCAGCAATTGGTCGAAGGCCGAGCTGCTGATTGGCTATTAACACTAGATAATGACTGGTTGGCATTACTAATTTTCGGTTTGGAATTTTCTATGAATAGCAATTCAGCGCAGACAAGAAACCTCTATTTATTTATCATAGAGTGTGGGTTTGCATTTGCCAATTGCTTTTATTTGCATTTTATAGCTGAAAAACTATTTACTTTTACATAAAGTATTTCTGAGGCGAAACCCCAAATAATTTTTGTTAAATCTAGTATGCTATCATTACCCAAATTAATTATAGAATAATGTTTTTAAAACATTTCAGAATGAAATCAAAATTTTAAAATTATTTTTTGTTTCGTCAGGTTTCTTTTAGAAGCTGTAACAAACCAATATTTAAATCCAATTTATCAAAGGACCCGTAATGATTTTTCGGCGGTGGAAACTGAAAAAGACATGATAAGTAAACTATGTATTCATAATAATTACAAGTCTGAGCTATAATTTATTGTCTATAACAAGGTATAATATGGTTTATCTATCACAATTTATATTAGATACATTTTCAAATATTGGTAATAAAAAAAAAATCCTTTTTTTTAAGTCTAAAGTTTTTAACAAATTTGTTAAATCGTTTTTACTCCTTGGTCTCTATTTCTCTGGCAGTTTATTGTTGTTGTTGTCAGAGTCGGCAGGCAAAGCATGGTTGATATTTTGAAGGAGGTCCACTTGGTTCTGGAACATGAGGTAGTCCACATCGACGATTTCCGGCACATTCCAGTAGTCGTCCTCCATAATGGGGCGGGGCGGATGCTCGTGGAACTGCTCGATGAGAACGCTGTCGAGGAACTGGTTGCGCAGCTTCTGGAAGAGGTCGACCTTCTGGCTGCGCAGGCTCCTAACCTTTCCGATGGCTTGCCTGAAGGTTGGATGCATCGGCTGGGGATCCTGGACGCACCAGGCCAGGCTGACGGTGGCCGCCATCACCTGGTAGGGGCTGACCGTCAAGCGACCCAGGTGCCGCTTGTTGGCCCATATGGAGGAGCAGCGGCCACACAGTCCGGTCAAAAAGTTCGTCACTTGGTTGTGACACATCTCGCACTTGGCCACCTGCAGGAGGGGATTACGCTTGAGTCGGTTCATTGCGCTAATTATTTACGGAGAAAGTAGAAATGAGAAATGTGCTCGGGCTAGGGATGGGTAAAAAGTTATCAGGGTGGCCGAGGGGCCAAGGGGTCATTAGCCTTTACAGGGAGTGACAACCCTATAAGACCGGTAATCAGAGACAATTATGTTGCCTAATCGATACATATCGTAATTTAGTTTGGATTAGAGGTTTTTATTTTTAATTAACATCGGCTTTAAGACACGGTAAAATCTTTACCAGAATTTAGGTAACATACTTGTTCAGAATTGTTTGTATTGCTTGTGGATTTTACACAAAAATGCGAATTATTTGACTAAGATGTACCAAGAACTACATATGAATATACCTATGACTTACACCTTATCTTAATCTTAAGTTAAAAATCCGCAGCAACTTCGTCCTCCGACGATGCTCTCTTTTCAGCCCAGAACGGTGGAATTCGTTTAATTTCTTAAATTGAAATTATGGTAATTTCCTGCAGTCATGCAAGCCCCTTCATACTCGTTCGTGTTTGGCCGGAACCGATGACGAGCAGGAGGAGGCTAACCGAAAGTCAAGTTCATAAATATTGAGGCTCAAGGCTCGAGGGGGAGCGGGGCACCTGTCCAGGCTGGGCGGCCGCAGTCACCGCTGCAGCGGCACGCTTCCCATCCAGCCCAGACCCGATCCCAAGCGAAGCCAATCCAATCCAAACCGAAGGTTAGAGCAGCTAATCGATAGCTCTCCATGGCGATGGCCGGGGTGTTGATTTATGGCATTCCTGACGCACCGAAACTTGCTTCGGGAGCCGACAAAAGTGACACATTAATGTGTTCGATTGAAGTGCCGACTACCTCCGCACTCCGCACTCCGCACTCCGCACTCCACGGTCCTGAGTCCTCAATCCTCAATCCTGTATCCTCATCTCTCATCCCTCAATCCTCAATCCTCGTCAGCACAGACACAGACGGAAACAAAAAGCGCCCAGGGCGCACTGGCAGCTTGTTAAGCTCGTTGTTCTCTCAATTGCTGCTCCAAGTGGAGCGTTTCATTTGGACACCACCCTCAGTCCCCCAATCATCGGCTCCTGCACAGCTTCATCAACTCATCAATCGCTGGAAAATCGGCAGTGATGGGAAAGGTACTTTCGGAAATACCAAAAGGACTTTTCTTTATAAGAGGCTTCAAGCTATTTCTTATCATATTATAATTATTTTTATTTGTGGTTCCTTTCAAGCAAAACATATTAATTACCAAGGTCATTTATTCATTGGAAAAGATTCAAGGATTCTCAGTATAGGGTACTCAAAATTCTGGAGATGTATGGAGCAAGAACATTACATCACTGGACCACCTCTTACCTGTTGAGAGAGCTGCGTTGCCCGAGGTCCTGCGACCTTGTTGCGATTTGTGCTCGCAACTTTGCGGCAGGGGAGGACCCACTTCCTGCACCCCCGCCGACTAATCGATGCAGGATCAACTGGGGCTTACGGTTATGACATCGCTTCCCTCCCTCTTTTTGGCACTAACCACACTTATCCACTCACGGGGTGTATTCCCGCACAGAGGGCGACCGCAAAGTCGGGCTAACTCAGTTTTTGGCCTGAGCCAGGGCAAACACACAACTTGGATCGAAGGCAGCGGTGGCTCTCAGCTCCGCAGAAACCACGCCATTTCTTTTCGCCGTACACCCAAGCGAAACGCACAAAAACCGGAGGAAATCGGCGGAATAGCGACAGGGGGGACATGTAGATTGTGTTTGCCAATGCTGCAGCTCAAGTGTAAACATCATCTGGTGGCAAGGATGTGCGGACGGACAAGCTTCCCCTAGCAAAGAGGAGCAAAGCTACAGACGGAGAAATAGGCCGTGCGACACTCCTGCCCGAGTTGGAGTTTTCGTATTTTATTAGGAATAGATTTCTTGAACTTAAACGTTTCATGGATTCGAGAAATAAAAAGCACATTTAGTCATATCTTTTAAATATGTGCTTTATTTTAATGTAATTAGAGTTACTTTTCGCAAAATTTTCTATCTCAAAGATAGAGGTAAAAGATCGATTTGAAGTATTAAAAACATATCGCTATATGGTTAGAAGTATAAAATATTAAAAAAAAAATTGCATAAAAACATTAAAATATCGATGTTTTCGAATAAATTTTCGAAGTACGTGCAATTAAATGTGCTTTCTATAAATTTTTATTTAAATCTAAATGTTTGATGACCTCTTTATAATTATTTTCTTTAATGAAAGTTAAAGCCAAGTTCTAGCTACTGTCGTCGATATATTGTTTAAATATTAATTTTTTTATTTCTCTTCGCGTGAAATATAAATAAAGTCTCGATATATCGATATTCTTAGTCACCTATAGTTCAAAGCACAAATGGTTGGCACTTACCGTTTGCATTGTAATATAATTCCCAACAAGGTCTAGCTCCAAACTGGTAGTACCCTAGCTAATAGGTGCCTTATCCAAAAAGGATCTGATATATTTTAATTACATTATTACAGTTGCTTTTTTTTATTAAAAAAACGAGTAATAATCCTGATTAGGTACTATAAACAGTACCTTTGGTAGACGCCTTTAAATATTATTTGTAAAAGTAGTTTACATGAATTTCGTTCTGTGTACTCCTTATTCGTTGTCCCCATCTCCCCTGTGCCGCGACTGTGCATGTGTGTGCCTCACTGCGTTGGCTTCTGGTGCCTCCATCAACGCTGGATGCCTTTGATTTCATTTCACTTCATTTCATTTTGTTGTCGGCGGTGGAGTGCTCGCGACTGCGTCGAAACACCAGAGAGGGGCTGCCACCGAGCCACCCACTGAATCAAACCCGGAATCACCCACCCAGCTACCCACTGAACCCCCCACCGAGCCACCCACTGAACCACCCGCCGCATCGCACCTCGAGATGGTCCCAGTCCCCGTGAAACTGAAATCACTCTGCATTCGGGAAAGTCAACGGCCTGGAATGACGGACGGTGGCTTGCGATAACTTCTGGTGGTTTGGGTAAAAATGCCGGGGATTTGTGTAATTTACTTGATCGAATATTTCGGATGGAAAATGGCAAAGGTTATAGGGGCCATTTGCCTGCCTATCCTAGCTGCCGTCAGGGTTACTTACCGGGCCATTCCCCAAAAACCTTTCCAAATAAAAGGTCAGTGGAGTGCATTTGTTTTGTTATGTTCTTTTTAATTTTCTTCAATAATATGTATGTCTCATTTATTATTCAATATGCGTTCTAGTTCTATTATTTTCCATTATTTCTCTCGTCATTATATATGTATAAATTAATGTCCATTGTTCAATGCGTGTGTGGTGTGGTGTGGTGTGGTGTGGTTTGGTGTGGAGTGGTGTGGTGTGTCCTTGTTAAATGCGGGACATGCTTTCAAGTTGATCGAATTTGTAAAACGAATTTCCTCCTTGCACTGACAAAGCCAATTTGCGTGGTGTGTAAAAAAACATTGTGCAATTCTCAAATTCAAATGTTTTCCTTTATGTAACAACAATGATAATAATAACAATAATAGTAATAATTACGCGAATGTTTATTGCATTATTTACGGTTTTACGGTATAACAACAAAACCAATTAACTAGCCTGGGGGCGAGGTGTGTGTAAAAATGGAGTAATTTCCACGGCGTCTCCTCACAATTTTCCTATTTGATTCGCTTACTGTAGTACTTGGGTTGCTCTCCTCTCAGCTGTATCTTAAAAAATGTATTAAAATTAGCTTAACTATCAAAATTATATGCACTTTGTTGTAGCTTCTTCATTTGTTTTCTATTTTTATCTCGATCTCTAGTCAGCTTATGTACACTCTTGTATTATCTGTGTTGCTTTTTAAGTTATTATTTTCGGTATTCTGTTTTCTTTTTTCTGGTGTCTTGCCGTGCCTTAACTATGAACAGTTTGATATTACAAATATAATGCAATTATCCTTGATGCCATCGGTAGCTATATCCCTCTGTACTTAAGTTTAGTGAGTGGCATTTACATGTATCTACATGAATATCAAAAAACTATGCAGGTTCCTCTAATTCCAACAATGTTCTGCAGCTTATACAAATAAATGTTAACATTCAATATCCCCTAACCTCGTCCTCGTCCTCATCGTCGTCCTGCTCGTCTCCGAAGCCTCTGTATCTCAATGTGGAACAGAATAAGCGGTTTAGTTACAAATCGGGCGCAGCATATCCTGTGAATTGTGCCGTTGGTGGTGATGGAATGATTTAATATTTCAATTGAAGGATGACACTGTCTCCTCCAATTGTTTTTTTTTTAGAAATCAAATATTGTCAAGCACGAAGGTGTGTGTGAGTGTGTGTGATCAGCCTCGGGTATAAATAATATTAGGAATAATCACTAAGGGGTGTCATGATTATGTGATCTAACTACACTACGGGTGCTGCTGCTGGTTGATTGATTGATTGATTGATGATTGAATCAAGACTGAGATGTTCAATTGCTTTTCATAATTTTTTCTGTTGTCAACAACAACAATACTCAAATATCATATTCCTCTAAATATCATTCAAATGATCACAGTCACAAAACGTTTATTATTGAATTAACTTTAAAACACTTTAACTCTTCCTACTACACTTCAAAAAATCCATTCACAAGGTTTCGGACTACCAAAGAAATTAAGAAGAATTAACTGTAACGTAAGTAAAATTAAATTTAAAACACTGTTTGACTAATCTTCTCATCTTGGGGCACTTTGTGAAGGGCATACCGAGTTCGTCTAAGACGAAGCTACTACTCCTCGTCCTCCTGGTTTTCTCTACAAACGTAACCAAAAGCATTTAATGGCGGATCGTATGTGGTGTGGGCGGTTCCTATATAAAATGAGGCGTGGCGTGTCGTCTACGTCCGTGTGGAGCGATTAACCGAAGCGTATAATGTTTTGCCGCTGGCCGAATTTCCATTTCAATTGAATTTCCAATTGCATATCATTTTCTTTTTTCTTGTTTGCTGTCTTGCATTTTATGGTAACTATGACACTTTGTTGCATTTGTAGTTCTCGGTTGCTTTCGCCTTCCTCGTGATTAGCTGAACATTTGGTTGTATTTAATTACTAATGCATTACAAACTTATTCATTACCTAATGCAAAATTGTACACTTAACGTTAATGTTTTCTGGTTTCTCATTGTTTTCTCTTTTTTTTTTCTTTTGTTTTTCAGCAGTACAAAAATTATTCATTGCATTTTCTGTTTTTCGTTTTTAGTTTTATACTTTTTAGTTTTCTTTTCCGGCTCGTCTTGCTCTTTGTTTAATATCCGTAATGATTTCCTCGTTTTAACTAAATGTACACATTGCCAAATTTGCATATTATTTATAATTCGCACAGACACATATACACATGTATATTGTATACGCGGCCAGAGATACAAACATACATAATATGCCGTTTCCATTAGCTTAGGACTAGATTTCATTTATGTCTCATTACCACCTGCGTTGGTTTCGCCGCCTTCGTCCTATCGGTTTAAAAATCATTTACGCTAAAAAGTAACTAAATTTAATCAATCTTAGGAATTATTCAGTTGGATCAATTATTAATTTATGTGTGTCTGTGTGTGTGTGTGTGTGTGTCTGTGTTCGTTTTGTGTCTCGTTCATCCGATTCACATCTGTTCTGCTCTGCTCTGCTAGTCTATAGCCTTACTATAGCCTCGGATAGTGTCCTTTGACCGCCATCTCTCCCGAGCTGCGATCTCCACTAACTCTGCTATCCGCGTTCGAATTTCGATTGGGTTGACACTATGTTGGAAGAACAAATAGATTATCCTTAGCTAGTTCCGCAGGACTGGGTATCAGGTTCTGCTAAAAGTCGCTACTCGTCGAGGGATTCCCTAAATTGCTCTCCACAGTGTCCTCCTTGTGTCAGAGGGGCGGCTTGTAGACTTCAATAGCAGGCGTGAGCATATCCACTCGCGTTGATATCGAAGTATCGCTGCAAGGATAAGAGAGGGATTTGTTAATATTGGTTACATTTACATCTTAAGCATAAATATTCATTGGAAAACTTTTATAAATCGATCGAATGATACTTAATAGACCCAAAAATGTTCTACGTTTTATGTAAAGTATGAAAGGGAAAGAATATTTCACATAGAAAAACAGCCATCAGGTGGCAAGAGCCCCGATAAAAATGATTCATATTTGCCTAGAAGTCCTTGAATTTAACCTAAAGTTTAAAACAGTGTTGTTAAACGCTGCAAATCGCGGAAAAAGCACACAAATATTTTCTCGAACTTTTAATGTTACAAAACGCTAAACGTTGACTTTAATTAAAAAAAAATTTCTAGCTCGATTAACTTTAAACAGTAATATGAGATTGAGGACTCATATATTAGAGTGCAGAAAATCAAAGAATGTTTTAAAAAAATGTGTTTACATTCGTTCAATTGTTACATTGTCCACTTTAGTTGATCAAAACCTCATCAATCAGAGTGCCATCTCAATATACTTTAAAGCATTTCTACATTTTACTGTTTAAAGTTCCTTGCAGTTTCATTTCCGAACATAAAAAGTTTAGGGACACGTCCGGAGAGGGAAAAGTATTCGAAATAAACCCAGTGCACTAGGAAACTGAAGAGATGAGAATGGGAAAGCTAGCTGGCGGAAAGGAAAGCTAAAAACTTTATCGCACCGAGTGCAGGCAGACAGCTGCTGCTCCCTGGAACATGTTGAGCCCAGCAAACAGCAAAAGTTAGCTTTCTAATTCCGATTTCACCATCAGTCAGCAATGTTTTCATTAATTGCAATGTATGTGTGTTTTTCTTTTGTTAATTTTCAAGGAAGAGAGAACGTAGGCAAGTTTATTTTCAAAATTACTCGTGCCATAACTTACTTGATATTAAGACCGATCTGTATCGTATCATTGCGAATTTCAAGCATATTATGCAATGCAACAGCTGTACGTAATTTGATTTTCCATTCACCTGGTTTTCCCCTTTGGAATGTTTGTTTATTTGTATGCACCTGACACTCGCAGTGCGTTTTCTTCAGTAGCAACAAACTGCTCCTGCTGAATCCTGATTTCATTTATTTGGTTCAATTGTTACATTTATTTATTATACACACCGCCATATATACATATATATTTCCCCTCATTGTCCAACCAAAGAATTCCAAGACCCGCG
>VNJS01013163.1:0-44818 GCA_008042575.1 Drosophila watanabei | reverse complement strand
CAGCAGCGGAAACGCTAGTACAGACAAGCTTAGATTTAGCTTCAGTCTGCGTCATATCACCGGTCCACTTTAAACAGAGCTGCTCCTCGGGTCCCTCTAAGCTCAGTTCACCAGCTAACTTGCGCTCCATTAAGGTACAGGATGATCCCTCGTCGATCAGTGCAAAAACATCCACGGTCCTTGACTCATTATGCAAAGTTACTGGTATGTATCGAAACAACGCCTTTTTTCTAATTTATCATGGAAGAAAACAGTTGACTCGCTGGTCACTATATCGCTTATTTTCTTCTCTGGTTCGATCTCGTCCTCGATCGCGAGACGCTCAAAGTGCAAGAGCTTATTGTGCTGCAACTTGCATCCATCGACATTGCAGGTTTTCTTCATTTTACAGTTCCGAGCAATATGCTTTCCAAAGCAACAGAAGCATAGACGTTTTGCCTTTATCAATTCCAGTCTAGCCTTGATTGACATACCCAAGAACTCTTTACATTTCGCTAGTTCATGGTCTCCGTCACATCCTTGGCACGATGATTCTCGTACATCCTGCAAATTCTCCCTGTTCTCGTCGTTTTTCACCAAACTGTGGACTAGTAGGCGCTCTCTCACATGCCTGCCGCCTTTATCTCTCTCCACTGGCTGATAATCATATGGCGTCACCATCATAGCACACATTGCTAGGCCAAATAGCCAATTATCAAAGGTAGCTAAATTTCCACCACCTGCTGCATGTTTGCCCCAATCTAGCTTCAAATCGCTCGACAGCTTAGCTACCAGATCACTCAGCAGAGCGGAATCGTTAAGGTATTCCTGTAGCCCCACTGACATCATAGTGGCACAATAATTCTGCACCGCGAGTGCCAAACGTATTACCGATTCCAAATTATTCGGTTTGACTGCCGGCTCATCCTTCAATTTACGCTGCAGGCTAGCGAGCACTATTTCCGATCGTCCATATAGCATTCTCAACGGGCCGATCGCATACGGCACCATAGCTGGGACCATGAGTTTGCCTCGTACAGCATCCAAAGCTGATCCTCTAAGGCACTTTTGTAGTCTGATGAGATTCTCCTCGTTGCTAAATCCACATCTTTCAGTTGACTGCTTATAGTTGCTTATAAATAACAACGGGTAATTCTCGCGTTATGACTTGACGCGAGGCTATCTGAGTCGGCGTCAACATGACTGCGTTGCTTCCGGGTTGTGGAAACTGTGGACTGGCAAACTATGGCATATAACCACCAGCTCCGCCAGCATTAGGTCCAGCGCTGTAGGGTTGGGAAAAGCCCGCTGTATTGGGATTGACATGTGGCCCATACCCCAAGCCACCGGCTGACGGAGCGAATCCCGCTGATCCGCCTTGCCATCCAAGCATGGCTGCATTGCTTGCCATCAATCCAGGAGCATTCCATTGCGGTATTGGCTGCTCTCCACTATTTGGTATGAACCCCGCTTCGGCCCTTAGTAGCGTGGCCTGTGCTCCGTTATTTGCCATGAATCCAGCCCCATTCCATGGTGGGACCGGCTGTGTCTGCACTATTAGCAGATGTCTCGCTGCGCCGATTGGAGCCGCTGGCGCCAAATTATTCCCTTGTTCTTGCATATAGGGAACACTCAACATTGGGCTAAAGCACGTTCTTTGCTGCATATTGGGAGCCGTTGTCCATGGGGTGCTCCCAATTGCCATGTTCATTTGCTGTGTGAACTGCTGATTGCGACATGCCGTGACTTGCTCGGTTCACATTCATCGGGGTGCTCGCTCTCTGATGCGGCACAACTGGGCCTCGCACGGTCTCTGTGGACAGGCTTTCATCGTAGAAGCCTGCAAATGGTCCTGTGAAGCTACACGCCTGACTTCCAGCAGGACTGTCCTCAATGCTCGTCTCTTGGGCGCACTGATCGCTACACTCGCGATCCATTTCGTCATCCATGACGTCACTCTCTAGCGGCCGGTAAACACAACCCTTGTGCGTTTCACCGGCTAGTGTCGTCCAATCTGGATTCTGATTGTCACTATCCTGGTACTTTTCCTCATTCCTTCACACCCTTGGTAAAGGAATGCTTTCCAGAAGCCGTGCACCCTTGGCACAGAATTTCCGGATGGCAAAGTATTTCAGAATGTTAGGACGCCCCTGGGTCCGAGAGCTTTCCACATAAATCGAGCCTCTGGACTGAGTACACGGATAGGCTGAAATCTTTATTCACTTGTTAATAAAATTATAAAGATTAAATTTTCACCTTTTTCTTACACTTGTGGCTTGCCGCTCTTCAATTTCACAATGACGCTTACTACTATGGTTGCCTCATTCTAGCAAACCAGTGTTGGTAACATACAATTTCAGTGTTACCTAACTCAAATTAAATTCAAACAATATCGTTTTCGTAATTAAAGTACCGGCTATTCAAATTGGGCCAGCCTCGTAACAGCTATATCATATACATAGCTGCCATGCAAACGACCAGTAAATGTACAGGAAAATTACATTTAATTTGGCTCGTAAAAAGTTAAAAAAATAAAATGAACATGAAAGTAATTCATTTTAAATAAGATAAAGATAGCTTATAAGTGATACAATTGGAATCTGCGAGGGTATTCAAACTTCGGCTTGCCAAAGTTAGTATCCTGTCTTGTTTACTTGGTAAATGAAATTTTCCTCCACATTTACCGATCGTTACTAAGGCAGCTATGAAATTAAAAATGAAATATAAAAACGTCGGATTGACAGACGGACATGGCTAGATCGACTCGGCTGGTGATGCTGATCAAGAATATATATACCTTATAGAGTTGGAAACTGCTGACTTAAATTAGAATACTTTGCAAGGGTATAAAAATCTACATTGACTTCATATCAGGCACCGTAATTAATGATTATCAAGAGAAGTTAAGTTAAACAATTAACCTTTTAGTATCCACTTGAAACAAATAGGATAACATCGTGCAAATCCTTGTCGGATAATCTATTCATTTCCGAGATGATTTTCATATTTAGAAGTTTTAAGATATTCATCAATAAAATTGATTAAAATTTAGTTAAAATATATAAATCAATAGTTATTGAGAAAAAAAATAAATAAATAAAAATTAACTATAATGATTATTTTGGATTTTTATTTTTTTTTAAATAAAAGTCTACATTAATTATAAGAAATTCATGCATTTTATTTTGCCCAGCTCGAAGGATCAATTGTGTGCTGCAAACTTGGCAAAAAAAATTCACAATCTTCTTGTAATTAATGTAGACTTTTATTTTAAGCAAAAAAAAAATCAAATCCAAAATTATAATGAATGTTGATTTTTATTTTATCAAAATTTAATTTAAAAAATAATCATTATTATTGATTTATATAATACTAACAGACCCGCCGAACATTGTCTCGTCCCAATTTAAAGCTTTGAACTTTTTTCAAAATACAGAAAAGAAATATTTAAGACCAAACCAGAGTTATCGTGTCTGTTCTGTTCGGGATCACTCGCAGGACTGTCTTCCTCTTCTTTTATTCTCTTTTCAACATTCCTTTGACAATTTGCTTAGGACTACTATAGTACCTACAGTAATCATTTATTTTTGTTTCTGTGTTTTGGTACATAGGTTGCTTTCACTTAAGAATGTTATCAGGCCCAAAAACAAAAAAGCAGATGGTCTTCTTCACGGATGTTTTAGATTCAAATCATAAACTATCAAATGACACGGTTGTCGGTTTACCATTGCAATGACATCTATTGACTACTTTCTTAATCCAGTCGAAAAGTATCGAAATCTGTTAGAATTGCGAACAAACATTGTGACAGGAGCTTTATATATATTAAGATAACTCAACTTTAACCATTATCACGTGATTTTTTAAATAAATTGACTACGGTTCCTGCTTCATATACATAAGCATAAAAACACGACTATATACTAATTTCATTTAAGATTTATTTCCGGAAAAAACATGCCCATTTTTGATAATAAATAAGTAGCAACCAGTGTAGCGTCTTTTAGAACCGGTAAATACAACAACAGAAATTAAAGCTCAGTGTTAACCGAGAATGGTTTGAAAAAGGAGGATTCTCAAATAAAGCAAATGTATATTCCTGAATAGCATTTAGAGCCAAGTGGATTTAGGCAAGTCTGTTTGCCCTGAGTAAATGAATATTAAGACCATTTTTACCTGTTACCTTAAGATCAACTTTGCTTTGAAATTTGGTCCCACTTACTAATCATGTAATCTTCTAGATAAATAGGTAATCAATTAAATAAAGTTGTCAGTGGAAATATAAAACACACCAATATATTTTAATTATTTTCAATAATTTGAAATTTAATTTTATTATAAACAACTATATCATATACATACATATCTTCCGCTAAACGATCGGTCAATTTACATATGTCCATATGCATGTACACATATGTATTTACCTAGATATTACTTGTCAAATTGTTATTTGTATGCGTAGTATAAAATCTTCAGTTATCTATCGTAAGCTACAATTATAGTTTAACTTGTTTGTTTGCATTAAACTTAAGACGATAGAGACCAAATAATACTTTTAAATCCGATTTAAAATAAAATATTAATGTTACAGGATAAGTTCTAAGTAAAGATATTACTTTATTTTATGTAAATTTAAAACGTTATAATAAGGATAACAATAACTTACATACCTGTACTTGAAAAAATATGCTTGACTTTTCAATTTATATGCACCGCTTATACTCACAACTGCTTGGTTCAACAAAATTGTACGATGTCTAAACTGCTAACGCATGTAACTTTTACATTGTGGGCTTCAACTATAATTCCACGAACATTCTTCATGCATGTACACAACTACACCAAATATATAAAGATTTTACGGAAATGTCAATAAGTGCTACGCAAAGGTAAGTTCAAAATACTTGTAATTATTAATTTTACAGTACAAAGAAGACAAAATATTACCAGAGATCGAACATTTTGTGTAATATTGCCTCCATTTATAGGGTTCTTTCATTCAAAGTCAGCTAAAAGTTAATATAATATGACAGGTGACACGCATATTGCATAACAAGTAACGATAGGAATCGGGGATATTTAATATACCTTATTGTCCACAATTCCAATCTCTATATTCACATATTTATACCCTTGCAGGGTATTATAATTTCAGTCAGAAGTTTGCAACGCAGTGAAGGAGTCATCTCCGACCCTATAAAGTATATATTCTTGATCAGCATCAACCGCCGAGTCGATCTAGCCATGTCCGTCTGTCCGTCCGTTTCTACGCGAACTAGTCCCTCAGTTTTGAAGCTATCTGAATGAAACTTTGCAGATAGTCATCTATATACTCTCACTCGGACATAAGTCGGAACGGGCCAGATTGGACGACTATATCATATAGCTGCCATACAAACGATCCGTTAATTCTTAAAAAAAAAATTTTAATTTCACTATTTTTGAACATATCTTGACCAACTCTCGGCTATGAGCTTTATATATTATTTTAGATTTTATGAATAAATTTCATAAAAATCGGATGACTATATCATATAGCTGCCATAGGAACGATAGGGAAATTTTTAGAAAAAATTATACCTTTGTCAGTTTTCAACATAATTTCTTCTACTTTTAAATACTAGTGTTTCATATTTTTTCAGAATTTTGTTGTAAATTTCATAAGAATCGGACGACTATATCAAATAGCTGCCATGCAAACGATCAGTAAAAAATGTAAAACTGTAAAAAATGTAAAACTGTAAAATTGTATAAATATGAATGTAATGCATATTATATTATATTGGGATAGATTAGAATTGGTACAATTGGAATCTGCAAGGGTATACTTGTTATTTATTAATCTAGAGACAATTAGTTCATATTATTTCAGAGTTTTGTTTTAAATTTCATTAAAATCAGACGACTATATCATGTATGTAGCTGTCATACAAACGATCGGTAAATGTGGAGGTAAATTACGTATTACTTTACATGTAAAAATGTAAAAAAATTAAAAAAAAAATAAAATTTAATTCAAAGTATCAAATCATTTTAAAATAGAAGTTAGCTTCCTTTCTTGTTTGTTTTTCTATTAATTTCCCGTTCGTTCCTTGATATAGTCGTCCGATTTAAAAAAAATTTAATCTGAAATTCTAAAATAATATAGAAAGTATAAATCAACAAGAAAGGAAGCTAACTTCGGCACACCGAAGTTGGTATACCCTTGCAGATTCCAATTGTATCAATTAAAATCTATTCCAGTATAATATAATATGAATTACTTTCATATTCATACAATTTTACATTAAGTTTTACATTTTTACATGTAAGGTAAAATGTAATTTATCTTCACATTTACCGATTGTTTGTATGGCAGCTATACGATATATTCGTCCGATTCTTATGAAATTTACAACAAAATTAATACTTGTATCTCAAAGTAGAAGACAAAGCTATAATTTTTTTCTGAAAATTTCACGACCGTTCCTATGGCAGCTATATGATATAGTAGTCCGATTTTTATAAAATTAAATCTAAAAATCTGAAACAATATAGAACAATGTAACCGAGAGTTGATCAAGATATGTTGAATAACAGAGAAGTTATAATTTTTTTCAACAAATTTACGGATCGTTTGTATGGCAGCTATATGATATAGTTGACCGATCCGGTTCGTTCCGACATATATACGAGTGAGAGTATATAGAAGACTATTTACAAAGTTTCATTCAGATAGCTTTAAAACTGAGGGACTAGTTTGCGTGTAATCGGACAGACGGACGGACAGACGGACATGGCTAGATCGACTCGCCTGTTGAAGCTGATCAGGAATATATATACTTTATAGGGTCGGAGATGACTCCTTCACTGCGTTGCAAACTTCTGACTGAAATTATAATACCCTGCAAGGGTATAAAAACAGATGAAGATATCTTCAAAAACGTAATTTTTTCCAATAAACTTTCGAATTATTTCTGTGACATGTTCTGACTTGTATAAGAGTATAAATGAGAGAAGACTATCTGCAAAGTTTGACAAGTTTGCGTAAAAACGGAGACCGACTCGGCTGATGATGCTGATCAAGAAAACATATAGTTCATAAAGCCGAAAACGCCTATCTCACTGCGTTGCAAACTTAAACTGTAAAAGTATAAAAATGTAAAATTCTTAAAATAATATGAATATGATAGTATATTATCATATACAAACATATATATAACTTTTTTTTTGCCGCATTCATATATACATAAATAAATATATATATGGGCAAATAAGAGTGTTTGTATATGATAACCTATACAAAATAACGGACTGAATAATTATTGTTAGATTCTGAGCAAAATGTATTATTAAAAAGAAGTGTTACGGTCTTTGGTAATGTTTTAAGTATTTGAGTTTATTCTATATTCTAATAATTTTATGGCAAAACAATATAGTTTTAAAAATATTAGAGCTTTTTACATGAAAATTTACTAAGCATGTCCACGCATTGTCTATATATTTATTTCATGAATCATGTGTCCTACAACGCTTCTTATATTTTCATATACACTTAATTGCTTTGTTTTGTACTACACCAATTCTTCACATCCAGTGTGCTATCTTATGAGCCGGTAACGCCTCAAATGGGTGGGGTTCAACCAATTATAGATACATCTGCATCGTTGGCGGCCGAACCTCTCCCGCAGAATCAAGAAATGCAACGACAGCAAAAAATTACAAAATGTAAAAAGAAATATGAAACTTCTTTAACGCCTTCTAAGGCAAATCGCCTTCCCGGCAGCATACCAAAATCGCCACCCCGCTGGCCGATTCGACCTGGAGTAATGCTGCACGTAAGCAACAATACGAAAGAAAACCTTACAATAAATCGTATGACAATAAATCCAAATTCGCTTGGAAATGAAGGAAGAGGAGACCAATTGCAGAGTGCCGGGCTTAATGATACCCAAAATACCTCGAAAAGTAGTCTTTTAGCAGTATCAGAAAGCAGACAGTCTGGATTAACTCCCTTTACGGCCCCGCATCAACTGCTTGTAAGCTTGCCTCTGACAAATGAATCAAATTCCGTACCAAATGCACCAGCTCTTCTGGCACATTTGTCGCCCAAAACCACCGAGCCTTCTACCTATAATAAAATGGAACGTATGTTGTCATTGGTTTTCAAAAGGGCTGGAAAACGAGCGGAGGATTGCACTCGGGATAGTCAGCGTAGTCATGTGGGACTATTGCAGTCGATTTGGCGCGGTCGTGCGAATAATAAAAATCCATTGGAATTTGGAGCTCATCATCGTCTAAAGGGGATACGGTGCAGTGGAAGTGGTATAGTATTTTTCAGACGTTATTATTTTAAAAGAAAATAATATAACTTATTTTTTATTTTGTTTTTATTTGTATGTGTTATGCCTATATGAACATAATACCCATTCATATAGTAACATTCAAAAGGGACCCACAAAACCATGCTTATAATCAACGCATCACAAAAGCAGAACATGTGGCAGACGCTCCTTCAACAATCAATACAAGCTATATTCAGCCACATGGCCGTTCAAAGATTCAAGAGTCTTCATCATATAAACAGGCGAAAGCTTCTGAAGCTGGCAGAAACGAAACTCGTTCCGAAGAAGTAACGGAAAGTACCCCCAATTTCGATACGCGTGTTATTGCAGCTAGAGACATGCAATCTAATCGGTCAAATTATTCAACTTCATTAAGAAATGCGGATCAATTGATTCAATTAAAAGAACAACTTCCCCTTAGCAATTTACCTGTCACTATTAATGCCAGCTGCTTACGCTTTTCCACCACTTCAAAGTCTGTCCCACCCAACTCGCTCAAAGATGTGAAATGTAAGAATTTATATAAATAATAATTTAGTTTTTTACTTTTTTATTGGCAATACTAATATCATTCAACAATTCTTTATTATTTATGTATACTATTTTATTGCATCATGTATTTATAGAATTTGCTAACATAAATTCATTATAGTTTATGTAAAATGGTTTCGTTTTATTCTGATTTAAGACATTTTAAAACGACATAAAGTCCCACGTCTTTGTATCGTTCTCTTCGTTAACACATTTAACATTAAATAAGAGGTGATTGTAATTGCGTTCAAAATAAACAAGAAAGAAAGTAAGCTACGAGAAACTGTATACAATGGCATTTCCTCCTGTTCAGTTAAATTTAAAAAAAATAAATAAATAAATCATTTTCATATGTGATTGTCGTTGATTCTTATATAAATTGACCGATCGCTCCTATTGCAATAAATGTATGGCACCAGATTTGAATAAAACGTACAAAAATAGTTATATTTCAACTTATACGCGTATAAGTAGCAAAACATGACATTCTAGCCTGCTCGGGTTTCCACTTTCACGAGATTCTACCTTTTACATTTTCGAAAATGGAAATAGGTGCTCCCGTTTTCTATTTCATATGACTCTTGTGATTTTTAAAACTGGCACTTTTGTAAATCATCTTTATAATATTATTAAGTAAATGAGTAAATGAAAAAGGAATACAATTTTATTTGAGAAAACAGGAATTCAAACTACATTCTACTTCTTGTGAATGAATAAATTAACAAAGCAATTGCTGCCTTTACTTTGGCGCTAAACAAATAGTTTTGCAACTAAAACACATTTTAACATTTTGCCAACTATTACAAATTATTCAACATTCCGATAAAAAAAAAAGGTTGCAAAAATTAAGTGAAAGTAATTCGCCCAAAACGAAAACGAAAAAAAAAAATTAGGCTTGATTGTAAAATTTATCTGATAGCTTTCCAATATTCCGTATTAAACTCATACCAATACATACATACATGCCATAATTACATTAAGGAAGTCTTCTCATTGAGCAACTTTTTTTGACTATTTTTAATTTATTGCTTTTGCTTGGGTAGTTGTGAATATGCCCCTAAAAGGATTTTAGAAATACTTTAGAAGATACAGCCTTTTTTGTGAAGCAAGGTCTTCATCAAAATCAGCTTTCTTCAAACTTTTATCTTTTTTAAACGTTTATCTCGAAACCACATTTTTCGAACTGGCGGCCATGATATCTCCAGTTTAACTGAACTATAAATATGAACTATATATTTTATACTAAACTACAAAAAAAAAGTAAAAAAAAAATCACAAAATTATGGTCGACTGTCACCCGAGAATTACATCTATACTGATTATAACTCAGTTTTTTTTTCATTTGAGACGCTCCGGAGATCCAGAATCGTGGCCGCCGTGACGACACCTTTTTTTCCACCACCAACTTTGAAGTCTCATTCCTTTTTTAACAGCCCTCGTATCGAGGAAAAAAAAATTTTGTATTTACTTTGAAACTTTTGTAATACAATAAATAAAAACTGTTTTCAATTATTCTTTCCGTTATCAAATAAGAATTTTTTTTAAAAAGGCCAAAAAAAACGGGTTTTAAATGAGAAGACCCCCTTAATTTGAGTATAAAAAGTTTATTTATAAATAAATATTCAGATAAAACATTATATATTGCTTGACATTAATTCCTTCAAACGTAATTTAATTACTTGGAACAGTAAGTAGTAGTAAGCAGTTGATATCGGCATTGATAAAAATTTAAATAAGTTGTTTTCCTGTGGTGGTTCGCATATTTGTAAAATTAATTAATTTTAAGACTACATATACATTAAGGTGAAATACATACGTATCTAATTTTAGTAATCTAAAATATAATAATATTTTTAAATTTATTTTTCAAATTTGTAAAACTTATATTTTTTTAAACTTTTTTTCTCATTTGCTTTTACATAAAATACCAAAAATCGTGGAATTTAAAATAACACCATGATCATGATTATGTCACCGATAATTGAATAATCTACCGATCCGTACCGTGTATGTTTTATACAGTACACGACAAGTCGTCTTCACTGGGGGAACCATTGACGGAACCTGGAGAGTATGAGAATCTTCCGTTTCATGGTCTGCAAACGGCACCTAACAAGGTATAGTTATTATTTTACTTTTACTTGCACTTCATAGAAACATTATTTTTTATTAGAAATAAGTATATGAAGAAAATATAATTCTTGTTTTTATTTCTTTCTTTATTTAATTATGCATATGGGCATTTCCAGGAAAGTCGACCGCAGCAAAGAGCAAAAAAAGTTATCTAAAATGATTTTTTTTAACATAGCTTAACTAAGACTAAGAAATATTTTTTAATTGATCAAATTTTAAAGGCTTTAGCTTATTTAAAAAAAAAGCATTATTTTTATGAAAAAGATTAAAATATGTTAAAAACCGGCGAAGATATATTTTTTTTTTTACTAACTTCTCGTTTGTTGCTATGGCGGCAATATGATATACATAGTTGTCCGATTTTCCAAAAAATAAATTCCAAATTCTGAAATAAGTTTGCCGAAGTTCGTTTACCCTTGCAGATTTCAATTGCATTTATTAAAATCAAACCCGATCTAATTTAAAATGAATTATTTTCATAATCATTTTACTTTTAGTTTTAATTTTTTTTACATTTTTACATGTAAAGTAATACGTAATTTATCTCCACATTTACCGATCGTTTGTATGGCAGCTTAAGATATAGTCGTCTGATTTTAATGAAATTTAAAACAAAACTCTGAAATTATATGGAATGCTTGTATTTCAAAGTAGATACTGTTATGTTGAAAACTGACAAAGTTATATTTCCCGACCGTTGCTATGGCAACTATATGATATAGTAGCCCGATTTTTATAAAATTAAATCTGAAAATCTAAAACAATTTTTAAAGCTCATAATCAAGAGTTGATATGTTAAAAAACAGTGAAGGTACAATTTTTTTTCTACATATTTATGGCTCGTTTGTATGGCATATGTTTGCATATGATATAGTCGTCCGATCTGGCCCGTTCCGACTTACGAATGAGAGTATATAGAAGACCATGTGCAAAGTTTCATTCAGACAGCTTCAATACTGAGGGACTAGCGTATAATCGGACAGACGGACATGGCTAGATCGATTCGGCTGTTGATGCTGATCAAGAATATATAGTTCATATATAGTTTATCGGGGCGGAAATGCCTCCTTCACTGCGTTGAAAATGACCTGTTTTTTTTTTTAATATAAAACCTCTACAAATAAGCACTATGCTTTGACTTTTGCTTTATAACTTTATGTCGTACGAATGTAGCGTTTGCGATCCTGGAAATGCCCATATACTTCTTATATGTAACTGCGTTTCTTTTTCTTTCGTTATGCATTCCATATTTTAATTTAACCGTCAAATATCGTAAAGTTTTCTATAAATAAATATATATCATTCAATTTAAGTTTGCCTTTTTGCTTTTTTAAATCATAATTTTAAACGGCTTAAGTGTGCATTGTCTAAGAGCCAACCGCTCAAATCTAAACCTAGTTTTGCTTTTAATTCTATTAATTTTTACCCAATTTAACTTTTTTTGATGTTACACAAAAAGAAGTAAAGCCATAATACCAAAAAAACAAATATAATATAAAATGTTTAATGTTTAAATAGTCAATAATGCAACAAGTGTTAAATAAGATGTTAAGTTAAGAGTATTTATCTTAAGATTTAGCAGAATTATTATTTATTTGCAAATTTTCCGGGAGTATAAATGCTGTTAATTTAGTGCATATATGAGCAGAGTTACAAATACATATGTATACACTCATTCTGGGACCTTAAATAATAAAAAAGAGAGGCGAAATACGCATCAGCCAAGAATGGGAATTCAATTAAAAAATCATTTCTATTTTTAAATTAAATATTTTGTTAAGTCAATTTTTTCGTTTAATGAAATACTTCAAATAATATTTTAAATTTAATAACAATTATAATCAATAAGGTCTCTGTCAGAAACCATCATGTGTCGATGATATTGACAATATCACAACATCACCACAAATCGTTATACTCTCGATGGAGTACCAATGGTTACATTTTACTGAATACGTCCTGCTGACTAGTTTATTCAGTCGAATTATAATTTCTATTCCCAATTTAGAAAATTTCTGAAATATAATTAATAAGCGATTGGAGGAACTCTTTAATTGATGCGTCCTATATTTCCATCATTAAATAAGCTGAATCTGTCTTCTATGATTTCACAGTCAGAGAGATACAGCTCTAACATCAGCCAACATTTAGCTAATTTATCCTAGATTCTAATTACAAAGTGATTTTTAGCGTGTTCATATAAAGCATATAAAGTATTGAATGAATACATGAGCATCCTTAGCCAGCGCAGCGTTTATGGAACCGAAAACCAATTTTTACGCGGTCATTTCGAGTAAAACACGAAAGTTTACAATATATAGATAGAAGCCAACCACTATTATTTCATACGGCAAGCTTTTTTACTCGTATAAAATGTATAGCAAGCTATATTGTCAATAGAATGTTACTTAACACATGGAACTTATTTTTAGCAGAATGATAATTTTATCCTTTCAACTTTCTTCTTCAAAATAATAACAAGATTTTTTTCTTGTTAGCTTTGCAAAAACTATAAGTACAAGTTGACCGGACGAAATAATATTGGTCGGGGCTCTCATACCTGTATAATTTCGATCAACACATTCATAAATAAGTATTGTGATTTGGCATTTTAAAAAGCCAGCTTAATTTACCCAAACACTAATTACAACATTTGTTCTTATGCTTCTTTGCATGTTTTTTGTATTTCTTCTTACTAACGAATGCTACTCTACTGCAATGGATTGAAATGACAGTTTTCTACTACCCCTAAAAATTTTAATAATAACACAAATGTGAAGCACATCGCTCCACGATCTGAGAGACTTCATGGAGATATCAGTAAGCTATCTGTCCTCCATCAGCAACCTCAACAGACACCTCGTCCTTTCTCCGACCATGAAGTTGAACAAAATCATAGCTCGCAGTACATCATACACCGTCTACCTACTACTTATCAACATAACCGAAGCTTTAATGAACCAGCTTCCGTACATAATGATCTACAGAATTTAAGCAATGTGTTATCAAAGAATTACCCTGAACATTTTAACCGTGACCACCTTAAAAATGAGAACACGCCAATACCATATGATGCGACAGAAAAGGCCAAAACTAACTCTTTGTCAGATAATCAATTATTAAATGGTATAAAACAGGATTATCAACCAACCTATGCTAGGGTGGAGAGAACTTCGCTTTCAACTAACGTTCCAAATACGTTGCTTCTTAGTACTAATCCCTTTCTGACTGAATCTTACAGTAAGAAATACGACACAGTTGGAGAAGATAAGTTAGAAAGCACAGCCCGTGGCACATCTTTCAAAAACGCGTTAGTTAGGGACAACCAATTTTACTCATTGACGTTATCAAGCGCAACTAAAATTAAAAATAAGGCTTGCAATGCTAACTGTTCTATAGATCCAACGACATCTCCCAGCTCATTAACTAAATGTAAAAGGAAGCATTCTTTAGCTGGAATAAGACATAATCATTTGGAAACAGCTAGCCAATCCATATGCCACTACGGTTACGAGAATGTGGAGAGTAATACTATATCCAGCCAGAATCTAGTAAATATTGACGGAGAAAGAAGCAACCTAAATTCTATTCAGAACCTAGCTTCTGTGCAACTGCATGCGCACCCAATTGTTAAAGAAGGTAGTGCTGTCGTCAAAAAAAAAAAACACCAACATCGCTATCACCAGAAAATAAATGATGCTTTGAGTGCGGAAAGCTGTACAGAATTCTCATTAATGGAGCCCGAGTGTATTAGCATTTATCGAAGTGATTCCGGAATATCCAACAGCTCCTATGAGTCCCAATTCCCTATGGCTATTTCACAGTTTCCTCAACCTAAAATTTCAACAAATTTATCTTCTGGCTCACTAAGTCGAAAGCCTGTTAACAGAGATTTGGAGGCTCAAAATAGAATATTGCCTCACGGTGAGTTGTCCCAAGAAATCAAATCCCCAAACGAATCTCTTTTAAGCAAAAGTCAACTTGGGAAAGTCGGGAAAATACTTGTTTATGAGCCGTCATCGGTCTCACTCTGTGATCCCATGTGCAGCCGTAGTAGAACCACCGCGTCTGTTTTAGAAGGAAAAGCAGCGGATAAAAAAGACATGTGTAATCCTGAAGCTTCTGAACAATATCAAATTGGTAAGCAACTTACACATTCTGAGTCGGCCGCTTCTGTTACTGCAAAAAGTGCAGTTGAAACTGCAGCACCAGCAAATTGCAGTGAGGTTTCTAATCATAAAGAGGTTGGTATTAACAAAAATAGTACATATATAGTTTATTTAAACAATCATAATTTTATAAAAAGATATTACGAACTGAAAAGTAGACTTCATATATTTTAAGGGGTTACACCACTATAGAATTTTTTCTTTTCAAAATTAATAGTTAAATTTGGGCCGAATCTTTGTGCCAATTTTGAGCCAATCATAAATTATAATGTATTATAAAGAATAGATTGCCATGTGTCATTTTCTAATATTTTTCCATCAATTTGATTGTGTATTTGATTTTTTAAATTAATAATGAAACAAAAAAGCAAGCTAAATTCGGCACGCCGAAGTTTGTATACCCTTGCAGTTTTCAATCGTATCAAGTATAATCTATCCCTATCTAATATAAAATGAACTACCTTTATATTTATTTTATTTTTACAGATTTACATTTTTTTTACACTTTGGACATGTTAAATAACATGTAATTTTTCTCCACATTTACCGATCGTTTGTATGGAAGCTCTATGATATAGTTGACAGATCCGGCTCGTTCCGACTTATATACGAGTGAGAGTAAATATAATAGTGAGACTATATAGAGTCCTATGTACAAAGTTTCATTCAGATAGCTTCAAAACTGAGGACCTATTTCGCGTAGAAACGGGAAGACGGAAGTCATAACATATGTCAAGCGAATTGGAAATTAGAAACGTTTCCGTGGTATAGGTGAATCGGAAAGAATCATTGGGATCCTTGGTTGAAGCACAACTTCACCTTAAAATTTTCCACTCAAAATGGTTGCGTCAAGAATGTTGCACATGATTTCTTTTATAATTAATCGCGTGACATTATTCAATTTCGGGCCATTAAAATTTCGTAAGAAAATTTTTAGTCACAGATTATGTGGTGGCATTCCAGGTCAACTTGACCCTAAACCTTGAATGTAGATTCACAATAACGACCATCTTATTTTAAAAAGTTTTTTGCCCCAAAGGATGTTATTTGGAAGCATAAATTGAATTTACGATTTTTTATGGTTAGCGGTATCAGTAAAATTTTTTCTTTAAACTCGAAAGCATGACTTTTTGTCCATACTTCCGATCGTAAAAAATGCATGGGACAAAGTGTCCATGTCAGCAGTATATTCTAATGGGAGGCGATTAAGAAATCTTAATCTATGTGCGTTGGTCGCTGGCTTATCTGAATTTTCATTTGCATTGCAATTTGCATTGTAATTGCAACTTGATCTCTTAAATTTACATTGACCGTTGAGTGTTCTTTAACTGTTCTATTTAATGGACGATCATGGACCATCTGCCCGTTCCGCGTACGTCGACCAATATATCTTGCTCTTCTACGAAGACGTGGCATTTTTCGATAAAGAAATACTGTTGTTTTGCATAAAGACAACAATTACACAAAATTACAAAATATTTGGGGGCTTTTGCTACAGTTTTTATGCAAGTTTATTAAATGGGTGAATAACAGCTCTTCGCTGCTATTTTATGAAAATATACAAATATATATTCACAGAATTGAACGCATCCAAAAAAAGTTCTTGTCTTTTGCCCTTTACTCCCTCAATTTCCATGATCCCGTTCCCTCCTATCCCGCGAAATGTAGTCTTGTGCACTTGTCATCGTTAGAGGCTAGGAGAACTGTATCTTCTGTAATTACTCTTTCGACCTGATTTCTGGCAAAATTGACTGTCCCATTATGTTGAGCTCTGTCAATTTTTGTGTTCCGGGGAGGTACTTAAGATCCTTTGAACCCTTTTTTGTTTCAGTTTGTAGAACAAACTATGCCTCTAATGAGCCCATTACAAGAGCTTTAATCTTTTTTAATAAATTGCCACCTAACATGCGAATGGACCCAACTACTCCAAAACATTTAGTTAAAAAGGCATTGTATTTATATTTAGCCTCTATTGTAATTAATTAATTTAGTAAGTAGCCAGTTAAGGATTCTGTCTGTTGGCGAAAATAAATAAATAAATAAATAAATAAATATAAACAAATACAAAATCTCATAAGAAAAGGGCTGTTTTCATTACCGAATGCATCAAATTGTGAATCCACACCATTCCCGAATTCCCAGACGTTTAGGAGAAGTTTCGTGAATTACACACGCCAAAGATATATATATATATATATATATATATCAAGATAGGGTCGGAAATGTCTTGTGCACTGCGTTGCACTCTTCTGACTAAAATTATATTTCCCTGCAAGTGTATAATATGATAAGTGGTAAATGATTGCTTATTGTCATATTCCTTATTTTTTACGTGCGATTCCCGCGATACCGAGGGACGAAGACGTGTGACGTACGACACGATCACGTTCTAGATAGACAAAGAACAAAAAAATATGGGAAAGAAGGATGAAAATTTGATTTCTAATCAGGGACCGTAAATAATGATTATCTGAGAAATTTATAAGTTTCATATTCAACCACCTAGAATCCACTTAGAACAAAAAGGATAATATTGTGTGCATCCTTGTTTGATACATATGTATGTATTTATAGGCATAAAGGACACACATATGTATGCCCTGGCTTACACATCTATAGGATCTATGCTATTAGGAAGTATTTCAATGTAAAAGTTGACAAAAATTATAGTCAGTTTTGAATATTATATTCAATTCATTTTGTTTTATTTATTATGCTCAACAAACATTTATTCCATATTGACTCGCTTGAAAGGTTGCACCTTTGATCGGTCAACAATAATTAAAGTGCAGAAAATTACCTTTCCACGCTAGTTTGTATGGCAGGTACGGCATGCATCACGTTGATTTAAAAAGTTTATAAAGATACGAGTACTGAAATTGTTTTTCTTCCAGTATTCCATGATATTTTCCTCCAAACCAACTGACTTTGGACTGTAACTGTAAATTTCAGCATATCCTTTCTGTAAGAGCAATTCTTCCTAGGGGAAGTCTGAGATTGTAAACGCACTTAAAATATGGATTGATTCGTTATATTTACTTATTTTTGTAAGATTATAAAGACGAAGATTTATAATTCCACTTTTTTTTTTTCAAATTAAGACTTAACGGATTCGAGGGTCCAAATAAAATCTTTTAGCTCCAACCGTGCTGAAGGGTATGGAAAGCACATTAAATTTACTTATGCCGCAATTAACATTTTCGGCCTCGACACTGTCTAGAATTCATTTAGCATTTCCACAGCTTTGACCATGTTTCTGCCATTATCCGTTGTAATAATATATATTTAGTCCTAGCGTAAATTAAACTCTCTTAATGGTAATTTAATTTCGCTGCACAGATCTTGAGATGTGTGGGAATCTCGAGCTTTTGCTCATTTTAGCATTGTTAATGTATTGCACATTAACACAAAAAATACCCCGATTACATCTTGTGGCCGTATCCATCTTAAAAGAAACAATAATGAGGTCATTATTTTATATTTAATTGTCGCATATTTCTTCTTAAGTTTAGTTTTTCCACGGTCATCATCGGCAGAGAAAATGTCTTGTTCTTCTCAGTCTTTTAGGTTTTTACGTGCAAGTCCAATCCAAATATTTATTATTCCGCTTTAAATTAGTCACACAATTTTCCGAGAACTTCTGCTTGGAAATGGTGCATTGAGAAACATTAGTTTCCGCGTAAAATATAAAACAATTTGCGTAGACCAAAGTTTTGCTTCTAACCCATTTCAAACCCTCGAAAAAAGTCAACATCAAATACATCAATTACAATATCCCAGTTAATCGGAACGCAATGGGGTATTGTATACCAAATATTTACACTAATCAAAATGAGGGAATTTTATTTTTAATTACATTTTAGTTCTTAATAAATTAATGCCAACAAAAATGAAATAAATGGTTAACATTTAACGAATACATTATTTTCCTCTTATTTTAAATATAATTTGATTTAACATTTAATACAATAATAAATTTGAATTTTATTAAAATTATGATAATGTAATTATAAATAAAATGATTTTATATAAATATAAAATTATGTATTCAAGAAAATGTAAAAAAAATATATATATATATATATATATATTGTTTAATTTTAAGTAGAGTTTTTCTATGATCTCTCCAATTTCACGATGGTCGGAAGGGACTTGGCAAATTTATTAAACACCTGCTACAAACTTGGTAAAAAAAATTGCATGAACCTCTTGTAATTAATGTTTTTTTATTTTGACCAAAAAATAAAATCAAAAATAATGATTATATTTGATTTTTTATTTTTATGTTTTTTTTTTTAATTTGTATTTTATACTAGCAAATCCGCCAAACCCCGTTTCCCCGCCATATGTCTTCGTTTTTTTGTAACATTTCTATTGGTGATTAAAAGATGAAGAAAAAGGCTATTTTTGTTTTATATATGAAAATGAAAAATTTTATTTCATTTGACAACAATAATGAATTTATTTCGATTACAAATATGTATTGTTATTTAGTTGAACTTCTATAAGTAAATAAAAGTGAATCCAAAGTAAATACTGAATCAAAGCGTTTTACGTGTCTGCAAATTCATTGAAGTGCTTTTGATATAAAACGTATTACTGCCCATGTGAAAAACAATGATTTTCTAAATTTGTCCCGCAAACATAAATCGATTGGCATTGTGACTTGTTAATTGTCATTGCGAACACAAGATGACCATCAAGTTAGCAGGGCAACTTTGGAAAATCAAATTTTTTAATAAGCCATAATATGCCGTTCAATTTTTTTTCCTATTTTATGTCCTGCTAACTTGATATCAGGGGCAACTCCTGAAAACTTCAACATTTCGAATTTTTTTTGCCGTTAATTATCCGTTAATTAATCGTGAAGGATTTAAATTTGTTGCTCGAGTTTTTATTTTAATTTTTTAAAAACATAACACAAAAACATACGTTTTGTTTAAATGAAAAATATATAAAAAATTAAGCAAACAATTTTATTTCTTCACGAATAATTAAGGGACATTAAGCGGCAAATTCTGGCTAAAAAAGATTTTAGAAAAGGACTTCAGGAGTTGTCCTGCTAAATTGACAGGGCAACTTCACGTTTTTTAAAATAAAAAATAAATATATAAAATTGAGCAACAAATTTTATTTCTTCACGAATAATAAACGGCCAATTCTGGCTAAAAAGATTTTGGAAAAATCAAGGATTTCAGGAGTTGCACTGCTAACTTGAACGGCAAATTTTTTCTTTTACGAATTATTAACGGATAATTAACGTCAAATTATGGCATACTCAAAAATTTTATTTTCCAAAGTTGCCCTGTTGACTTGACGGTCATAACGCAGGGCGAACTGGAAATTGCGATCGTTTTAAGTCAAACGGAATATCAGTCGGAAACATTGGAATACATAAATTTTCACTCGCGTACTTTCCCTTAATAATGGTTGCCTTAATTAAATTCTTTTGACTGAAAGTCGAGTACCGTTGCAAAGTCGCGGTGGATTCAAATTACGCAATTTCATAACTGTACCAACTTTGAGTTGCAAGTTATGTGGTAGAAATCCTGGTAACTCCAGTGGGTTCAAATACTCTGCTGGTATTTACTACATCATCGGGATTCGTTATAGAATCAACGGATTTATATGTCACCAAATTGCCAGCAATTTTTGATTGAATGGTGAAATTCAGTACGGGTTCATCTTTATTCTTTGCGGGTTGACTTAACCAAGCATAATTCTAATAATTGTCACTAATGTTTAGGAAAACATTTTCAATAAGAGCTTATTGAGGGTCTACAACTCGACAAAAGTCGTTGGTAAGAGCAATTAATCCAGAGGTCGCATCAGTTATGACTTTTTTATTTCCAACAGCTAACAATTGTTTGAAAAATTTTGCAGCACTTTGATCATTTTTAAGTTAAACTATGATTATATGTTGAAAATTATCGCGGATTATAAGCGCGCCGAAGTCGTTGTAGAATTATTGTATGTACGGATATATGTATGTAGAGGCATATATTTTCTAATAGCCGTGGTCTCGGAAAACTCGAAATTGGAGTTGAGACAAGAATCTGACAGCAGTTTAAGCGAAATGGAAATTTAGATTAACTACTGCAGACCGGCACATAGAAAGGGGAGAATTTATGACTTATCTTTAGCGGCGGCACCACCGAAGCTTCTGGTAAGGAAGAAATCCAGGACGATATCCTCATCCGGCTCGAAGGACCATGTTTATGTAGGGGGGGTGGCAAGGATATCCTTCGGTAAAGAATCCAGAAAAGTTGAAGTATATCCCACGAAGAAAACCAAGAAGAAATATATGCAGGGGGTCTAATGTAAATATTGCAGGAGGGCCCGTAGTGGTTTATTGAGCATTAATTTCGGAATTAAACTTAGCTTATATTAGGGGGCGCGCTCCCGACCGATAATCTAAGTTTAACAGTGCGAAAGCACGAGAGCGAAAGGTGGTGCGGACTAGCAGCGAGCGACGATCGGGAATACGGAGGAGCGTAGCGTTGGCGAACGACGGTTTGAAGGTCGAAATTATGAGAATAAGCTATCTGGAAGAAGGGAACGAAAGAGCGGGCGATTGGAATACAGGTTGCCGCCTCCTGGCGTGAACAACCGGAATATACTTTTCCAAAGTCTTTCGATGCGCTAAACTAGAAACTGGCCTCAGATTTCGTCCTTTACGTCGAGATATTTTGACTAAAGAAAAATTAGTTTTATGGTGATTCTGAGGTTCTATATCTTCAATACGGATTTACTCTTAAATAATGAAAAACAACATAAAAAATAATATAGAATTATTGTCGTGTTTGCGATATAGCGATACAAATTTAAATATACGTCTATCACAAATTAAACAAAAATAAAAAAATTAAATTAATTCTATGAATGAGAAACTACATTATTTATTGGCATTTAAGAATTGTTCGCAATTTTCTAGCTGAAATCAAACTAGACTTTAATGTTTTGAAGCGTTCGCGATGAGGTTTTTTTTAGAAATATTTTTTATAAGGAAAAGTCTCCAAAGAACTGATCATGCAAAAACGAGTTCCAGTTCCGACTCTATCGTTCGCCATCCTGGAAATGCCTATATAACATATACATATATATATATATATATAGTGGCATCATATATATATAAATTGCTTTTTTTTAAATTTGTATTTGTATATGTTTTTTGATATGATTTCTGCATAGTAAAACATCGTACTATGCATATTTCGCTTAGATTTTCGCTAAACGAAACTGCAGGAAAAGGAATTATAGAACTGAAGTTAATTTGCTTTCATTTTTTAATTACTATTTATACTTATATTTAACACAATCAATTTTAGTCTAATAAAAAATAGGCACTAAAAAAGTTGTTGTCCTCAGTGGTTTAACCCCTTAAAACAAATTGATTTTGTGAAAAAAAGACTCAGTGAACTAGGGTGGAACCCTTTTCTTCTGTTCAGAGAAAAATATTTTAAATTTTGATTACCTTTTTTACTTACATGAATTTTTTGTTGGAATAACACGGCGCTAATAACATCACTTCATCAATATTTATACTGCATGCACCTAATTAATTAAACAACGATAGCAAATCAAATTGCTCGCTTATAATCCATTTCTAGCAAAAGGCAAATTCCGGAGACAAACTATCAGTGACCCATACTTTCATTTTAAGCGACAGCCCTTTGGGGCCGCATGTAATCCGGCAAGAACGTCAGAGAAATGCCAAATCAAAAATACTACGAGTGATGCCACTAGTAGGATCGCGTACAGATCCAATGAAGAAAATAGTGAACGGCTGCTAGTGCCAAGGAGATTGCTCGTTCAGACCCATAAGGAAAATTTTCAGATTTTTTCGGAAGTGCTGCAAGAACCGATTGGAGATGTACACTACGACTGTCTAGTTTCGAGACGGCCAATACGCTTGCCGTTGCGAAAACATCACACCTTCCATTTTCAAAACAATCAAACAGCAAACGGTAAGCTACATCAATTACGGCAGCAACTACAGGATCACCTTCGAGACACAGAAAAGTTTGATCAGGAAAATGGTTTCTCATATTGCCCGCTGCAGCACGTCTTTAAACCAATTTCCCCAATACCTTCTGTGACAGCTTCTATTGAGGAGTTAAAAACTAAAAAAAAATGTGACTTGTCCTGTTCTAAAGAAGAATATGACCACTGTCCTAAAGGAGCGGATGACGATGAAGATCCTGGTTATAGTTTTTGTGAAGAAGAAAGCATTGTAGACAACGACAACTATCCCACCTTGGACAATCTTTAATCATATTCCTAAGCTCCACCCCTAACAATGGGAAGGATTTGAAAAAGGGCAAAAGCTTATAACAATGCCATAGCATGTACTTATCACTTTTTTAACGCCCGAAGTTTTTATTAATCAGACCTAAGCAAAGCATACAAGGTATTATTTATAATATATGTTATATGTATGTATGTATATAAAACAAAAATAAAAAATTTAATTGTATAAAATTAACATTAAAAAATATTTCATAATTTTCAATAACAATGTTATAATTGTTGAAAAAGGATTAGATGGATATATGAATTTAAAGGTTTTTTACTTATTTTCATTTGAAGAGAATTTTAATATTTATATAAATATACTTATATTAGCTACTTCATTTCTGATTGCAAAGCTTCATTTTCCGTTTTCTTTTTTATTGGTATGTTGCTTTCAATTTTATTTAAAATTTTTGTATGTAATATTTATTACTAAGTAACATTCATCTTTAGCATACTTTTCATCATTTTTTTTCAGTCAATTGTCATATGAATAATAATAATAATAAATAAATAAACTAACACTCCGCGATATCACCATGGAAAAAAAATGTTTAGAGAATTATGTTAAACAATAAACTAAGAAATTCTGTATAATTTCAGTTTTTATGACCGTGTAAGTTACTATACAAATTTCCCCTTAACATTGTTATGGTATACCTCTTGTCAAATTAATTCGGCATTCCGAAGTTTTTATACAGATTGCAATTGGATTATAAATAATTTATCAATATCTAATAACACAGGTCGGCAAAAAAAAAACCCGGAGAATAAACGCGACAGATTCTGAAAGATCTTGGTCTGTACATTGCTAATTCGAAAACCAAAAGTTTTCATCACGTACCAATTTTGAGGAAATCGCGGTCAAAGTATGAAAATGTGCCCTTTTTGGCACTTTTCAAAGCCTAATAACTCGAAAACCTTACGTGCAGCACAGCTGGTTTTAGGCTTAAAAGAAACCCTCATCTTTTTTTTCAATACGGAAAAAGGGTCATCAGCTATAATGCCTTTTCTGAACTTACTTTTGTCCCAAAATTCTGCTATGTTGGAGCCCTGGTAATTCAAAAACAAATTGTAACGGCTCTTCTATACGTTGGGAACTTTGATGTTAGATTATAATAGTATCGACGAATTTTTCAACCTTAAGCCGAGACTCTCACAATTTTTTTTTGTAGAATTTCTTGAGGTAATATATATCGAAAAAAAAATATTATAATTACATTTTTCTAATACCAAGGCACAACTGGCTTAAAGCTGTTTTCAAGTTCGTCAGTGAAGACCTAAGAAATTTTCTAACCTGATCTGCAACAAATATTGCCAATGCATAATGCATACAAAAGTATACATTTCCCTTGCGGTCGAATCGCTATTTTTAAATGGTCAGAAAATATATCCGCAATGCGATCGGCGCAGAAGAACAACCACATATACCAACCATAATAATTAAAAATAGATACAAAATTATTTTATGTACTCTGATATAGCTCATATTACGGCTTTTGACCATCGTAGTCATTAGTTTGTTCATTAGTCGTAAATAAAATTCCAGGGGCAAACACCCGGCAGAACTCGTGTAAAATCGAGGAGAACACCCCAAAAAGCATTCTAACTGTGCGGCCCAATCTGAGAGCATTTTTAAAATTGGTGTCCTTTTTTTTTCGTACATGGAACATTTCTACAAACTTAGCTAAATGCTCTCTCTCATGCAAAAGCTTTCCTTAAAGAAAGCATCGAAAAAGACCTTTAAGCCAGTTGTGCCTTGCCTTTGTTCGATATATAGTACCCCAAGAAATTATACAACAAAGATTGTGAGAGTCTCGGCTAAAGTTTGAAAAATTCGTCCTTACTGTTAATATAACATCGAATGGTTTTCGAATCAGCAATGTACAGACCAAGATCTTTCAGAATCTGTCACGTTTATTCTCCGGGCAGAAAAAAGTGCGATTTTTGTCGACTTGTGTAATATATGAATTACTTCCATATTCCTTTTCTAATTAAAGTTTTAAATTTTGTTTTTACATTTACAGTATTATATTTTCTTCTACATTTACCGATCGTTCCTATGGCAACTAAACGATATAGTCATATAAAATTTAAACCGAAATATAAAAATAATAATGAAAGCGCCCATATCTGAGGGTAGATGTTGGCATTTTTTTTGTTAACAAATTTCTTTATTGTTCCTATGGCAGCTTTATTAAATAGTTGTCCGATTTTCTGGCAATGTTAGAATATTTATACTCATGCAGGGTATTCTAATTTTAGTCAGAAGTTGCAACGCAGTGATGGAGTCATTTCCGATCTTAAAAAGTATATATGTTCTTGATCAGCGTCAAGTCAAACGTCACCGAGTCCGTCTAGCCATGTCCGTCCGTCAGTCTGTCCGTTCCTACCCAAACTAGTCCCTCACTTTTGGAGCTATCTAAATGAAAATCTGCAGATAGTCTTCAATATACTTACACTACTAGTTAAGTCGGAACGAGCCGGATTGGTCAACTATATCATAAGCTGCCATCGGAACCATCGGTGAATAAAGAGAAAAATGTAAGACTCTACGTGTAAAATATGTAAAAAAAAGTAAAACTGTGGAATATAATATGAATATGAAAGTATTCGACAGGTAATAATTGATTAAATTGCAATATGCAAAGGTATACAAACTTGGGCATGCTGAACTTAGCTTCCTATATTGTTAGTCTTTACATAATTTTTGCAATAGTTTTTTTAATCGGAATGCTTAATAATTTGTAACGCTCAAACAGCTGTTTATCGGTCAGACAGCTTCAAAATAAGGGACTAGTTTGCGTATAATCAGACAGACGGAAAGACGGACAGAGCTAGATCGACTCGGCTGCTGAGGTTGATTAAGAATATATATATTTTATAGGGTCTAAAATGCCTCCTTTACTGCATTGCAAACATCTGACTAAAATTATACTACCCTGCAAGGATATATTACAATAATATAATAGTCCGCATATGTTTTAAAAGTATATGCAGTCATGTTTAATAAGTTCTCCATTTTTCGTCAATATTCCGTGAAATTTAATGCTCTCTTTTTTTGTGTTTTCAATTTTGTTCATTATTCGCAGGGTTTTTTTTATTATTATATTTCATAAAAATATTTTTATTATTATTGCCGAAATTTCGTAAGTTCCCATTTCGAATTAAAAAAAAATTTTTTTTCTTCGAATGCATAATTTAATGCTCTTTGATTTGTGTGTCCTGCGGCCGAATCATATATATATATATATATTTATATTTATATATATTTATATTATATATATATATATATATATATATTTATATATATATATATATTTATATATATAATAAAGAAAATTAAAAATATACCAAAATAAGTTTCCTAAAGTTTGTTTTTAAACACACGGTTATTATGGATTTTGGTTTCTAGATGGCCATCGTATTTATTCCAGCTATTAGTTTCTCCAGTTTCTCCAGTTCTCCAGTAGTTGTTAATTTTCCACGGGCAAATATCAGGTAAGACTCGATCCAGAACTTGTAAAACTTCCCCACCATCAAGAAGGAAATTACAAACGCCTTCCAACTGTGCGGCATTCCGGTGAAGATCTCAGCGTGTACAAGGCTATAGGCTTCTTTTTAACTTTTTATAGTAAGAGCATTAAATAAGCTTTCTTATTTTCAAGAAATTAACCGAAAATATTGATTTTCTTAAGAGTTACAGAGCTTTTACTGAAAATGTTCAAACTCGCCAAAATGAAAAATCGTGGGGTAAAGTGGGAATCTTTACAAAACTATATATAACTTACACAATCTTTTATCAAGTTCTTTAAATCTTTATTTCAGGTAAAATTAGGTTCAAAGAATATAACAAAAGAGTAAATATGGAAAAATAACACTTGTGCATCAACAAAAACCAGGTTAAATTAAGTTACAAAATTGAGTAAGGGGTTTGAGGTTAGAGGGACATTTATAAGTTTACAAACTTTTTTAATAATCAACAATGAATTGACAACATTCGAATGCAAAAAATGCCTATTTAGCGATTTTTAACACTTTCAACTTTGGCACACCGAAGTTTCAATACCCTTGCAAATTGTAATTGGATCATTAATAATCTGTACATATCTAATATAATATGAAATTATTTCATATTCATATTAGTTTTACAGTTTTATAGTTAGAGTTTTACATTTTCCTCCAGAGCGATCGGTAACGGTTCTATGTCAGCTATATTATATAGTCGTCCGAACTTCATCAAATTATTTCTCTGGACGTTGATGCACTACGGTCAGTACACTCAAGTGGCCCATCGACACCAAGTACGTGCCTGTTTGGGTTAGATGTTAGCAGACGCGATGGAAAAAATAGAAAAGAATACGAGGAAAATAACTACTGGCGTGCCGCCTGGTTGTTTGTTTGCATTCGTACTAAGTGGGTTAGGATTAAGGTTTTTAGTCTAGGAAGGCTATCTACGTTAGATGTTATTGTGTATAAATCGTTATAATGTGCACATAAGACTCTAAAGGGTTCATGCAATTCAAACGAAGTTCTACATTGGCGCAAGACTAATGGCAAATAGGATCTAGTGTTTCTACTCGGAACATGAAAATGTAGCTGACCTAACAAGTCAGCACTTTCCACGTCACCGCGAATAAGATTGAAAATAAAGGTAATGCCTAACATCGTTCTACGATTGGCTAAGGAAGGTAAGTTTATTAGAAGGAGTCTACTAGAATATGACGGCAATCTACGGTATGCATCCCAGTTTAAACCGCGTAGAGCGAAAAGTAAAAAATTCTTTTGAACAGATTCGATGCGATTACTGTGGACTCCATACTGAGGATTCCATACGCAAGATATATATATATATATATTCTAAGATAGGACGAACTAACGAGGTATATAATGTTTTAGTAACGTAGGGGTCATTGAATTCTTTCGACCACCGTTTTATAAATCCAAGCACACCCCTGGCTTTATTCACCATGCACGAAATGTTTTCAATGAAGTCGAGTTTGGGGTCCAGGCGAACTCCCAAATCATCAACTATATGAATTCTTTCTAAAGAGCAGCAGTTCAGCGTATAAGTCGCAAGCTTAGGAACGACACGAGAGAATGTCATAAGCTTGCATTTAGAGCCGTTTAAGTTTAATAAGTTTACCCGGCACCATGTTTGAAAATTATCAAGATCTGTTTGTAAATCAGACTGGCAAGCAGCGTCTTTATATTGCACGCAAAGCTTAACATCGTCAGCGTACACAAGTACTCTAGAGTTAATCAAGACTTTGGGCAGGTCGTTAATAAATAATGTAAACAATAGGGGACCCAAGTGACTCCCTTGTGGGACGCCAGATGTAACCCGGAGAACATTTGACAAGCTGTTCTTAAAGAGGACCTTTTGCGTCCTGCCTATCAGATAACTCGAGATCCATCTAAGAAGATCATCCGGAAACCCCATTAAGTCAAGTTTCCTTACAAGAAGTGAATGGTTAACAGAGTCAAATGCTTTACTGAAATCAGTATAAATGACATCTGTCTGAAGATTATTATAAAAGCCCTTTATAATGAAAGAAGTGAGCTCCAAAAGGTTTGTTGTTGTTCATCTTCGCTTAATAAATCCATGTTGACATGGAGAAATTACTAATCGACAAAGGTGCTGCAAATGTGGAGTAATGACATTTTCGAAAAGTTTCGGGATGGCCGACAACTTAGGATTCCTCTGTAGTTATTGGCTCCCGATTTGCTACCTTTTTTTGCGGAGAGGAATTATAAATGATTCCTTCCAAATAAGGGGAAAGCGCGTAGTTTCTAAGGATAAGGTAAACAATTTAAGAAGGGGCTTGCACAGGGCTTCGGCACAATACCTAAGCACCCAACCAGGCTCGACTTGGGCATGCTGTAAGAATGTGTCTGATTTGAATCCGTGAAATTTGAATATGTTGTTTGAAAAAACTGTGCAAATAGATCGGCTATTGCCTGATCATTATTTGCGGTCGTATTTTCAAAAGAGAAAGAGAGGAAGAATGAGTCTGGTGCTTACGTTTAGTGTTAACAAAATTATAAAATCGCTTAGGGTCCTGTGAGAACTGAGCCCTGCAGCGAGTCAACACTGCGCGTGCAGAGCGGTGAAGTTTGTCCGAGCTGTTAAATAGGCAGAAAGAGCAGTAGTAAATTTAGCATACAGTCTAGATTTTATATTCTTAAGGCGACTCAACTCTTTAGCAAACCAAGGAGGCTTATTCGAGATTGATGGATAGTGTAACGGAAAACATGTAGTAAAAAATGAATTCATGGCATTGTAAAAAATGTCCATGGCATGTCAGTGCACATGTATAGATCGGACCAATTAAATTCAGAAATGAAATTATTCAGCCATTCAAAGTCCTCCTTGTCACTTTTGTGACTGGTCGGTCAGAAATACTATGTACATCAGTCCCAATATCGAGAGTCACATCGAAAGTAGGATGATAAGGATATTCGGGTTGCGTGAGGGGTGCCACCCTAGCGAAACTAACTCTTGCCGGATCAGAGACAAAACAAAGATCAAGCAAGCGCTCTAAAGAATTTCAAACATGGTTGCCTTGGGACAGCGAAATGTCAAACAAGCCAGCAATTATTTGAGGACCAAATAACCCCAGGGATATTAAAATCAAATAGCACTACTAAATGGTCCCTATCCGAAAGTTTATTGGAAACCAACTGGATAGCGGAAAGATGGATCCAATACATAGGAAGTTCCGACAAGGGAGGAATGTAAGAACAAGTAATAAAAATAAAACTACCGTTAATTGATAGCTTTACACAGAGGAATTCAATATCGTTGCATTCCTCAAAAGTTATTAATTCTGACGTTAGAGTGGAGGCAACCGCTATAAGGACACCACCCCCACGTCTGACAGGCCGATCAAGCCGATAAACCGTGAACACACCTGGAAAAACTTCGGAGCTAAGTATCTCCGGTTTTAACTAGGTTTCTGGGAACACGATAACCTGGGACACAAACGAGATACTATCAGAATACACGTTTGGAAGCTTACTGCGTAGGCCTCTTGCATTCTGATAGGAAATTATAAGGGAATGATTTAGTTTTTTGGTTTGGTAGTGTGGGTAGAGGGCACAGTGGTCTGATCGGACCTAGGAAGAGTTATTCCCACAGGCCGAAGTTTCTTTTTCTTAGCTTCGTACTCTTTGACAAAAATATACTCTGGCCAGAAATTGGTAGAGCATATTGTTTGAAAAAGTTCGTTAGGGAAATTTATTTTAAAAGATGAAATGTCCCTAGCATACGAAAATTTAAATCTTTCCACCTGAGTCTTTATTTTTTCGGCTCCGATTTTGCCTTGAATAAAGGCAATTACATCATCCGATGTCTGATCAGGGGAGAGCCGCGAAACGAATATCTGTTTCGTGGGTGGAACTACTATAAGGGTGTTCGGCAAGGCAGACTGAGCAGCTGCATTGCCGGCATCGACCGGTAGTCCAGGCCTGATACCCTGGGGGATATATTAACGGGGCTCTGAGGGGTCGCTATTTCAGAACCCCCAGAGGACAAAACGGATATAGACGGCGGAATGGTCACTCCTGCGGCACATTCGGATACCAAATCTTTTTTTGTACTCGATCTCAGGGTTCGTGAAGATGATCCTGAGGTCGAGGGCAGGGTCGGTGAGGCTGCTTTTGAGGCACCGCGGCGGGTTGCTTGGAGCCGCCCGCATGCGAACCCCCAGTTGCAGTTATTTTGCTCTTCGGAGATTCATTTTATAGCTTAGGGCTATTAAATTGACTATCCAGCGATAAGAGCATATCATGAGTCTAGGTCTTTAAAATTGCCCCTGGTTTGCCGCATAAAAGACTTTAGACCACACAGCAGTAGCGGAAGCCTTCCTTAGCTTTAACATCGTCTAGCGTCCGAGCACTAGCCTCATTGCGCTTGGCGTGCACTCTGTTTTCACCCAACCAGCAGCCGATGGAGACATCATCTTGGGAAATTACCTTATTGCTGGCTTTAACGAAGCAGACAATTCCAGAAGTCATTATAGGGATTTACCACTGTACCTTTTACGTTAAAGAGAGTAAGGGCGAGAAATGAAATAAGAACTGCAACTGCACAGAGAGAGCGGGAGAGCAAAAGAGTGTAGGAGTAAGCAACCTTAAAATCGTTTTAACGAAGAAGGCACAAAAGAAAATGCAGAAAAAAATGAAAAAACAAACAACAGCAGCACAAACTTAATTGTGAAATTAAAAATAGATTAATACACAAAACAGAAAAGCTGCATGCACACACGAAGTGAATGGGAACTTTATTAGGAACAGGATAGACAATTTAAATAAAACCCCGATGGTTTTTATCACAAATTTATCACAAAACGAGAGCGCAAGAAAAAAACACGACCGTTTACTTTGAAGAGAATAGACGAAATACTAAACCGAAATACTAAACCATTTTAAAATGCCGATATCTTAGAGTACATGAAGATATATTGAATAACGGCGAAGCTAAATATTTTTTTATTTAGTTTCCGATCGTTCCTAGGGCAGCTATATTTTATAGTTTTCCGATTTTCATAAAATTAAAACCGAAATTCTAAAATAATACAAAATGTTTATATCTCAAAGTAAATGAATATATATTCAAAAACGGCAAAGCTATACTTTTTTTCTTAAAATTATCCGATCGTTCCTATGGCAGCTATATGATATAGTCGTCCATGCGACACGTTCTGATTACAGTTCAGCCAATCTCAGGTTTCCGAAATAAAATATTCAATTTTAATTTGAATCTCATTGGTCGAAATGGGAAATATTGAAAAATAAATTTGTTACACTTCTCTTTGTTGTGTATATAAAAACGAATTGACCATTTCCAATTATTACTACCTGCAGGAGTAAGCTTCACTTTCTTCTCAGTGCTATAGTTTTCTTACACATTCTACAATGGTTATATATATATGATTTATGGGAACAAAAAATTGTTAGATTTTTTTTTTAGCACCTGTATAAGGATCAAACGTTTGTCCATTACGGAGGTTAATTAATTGGCCAGCCTTACTAAATACTCCTTCCGATTGTGTTCCCAATCGTTATGAAATATTTTGTCCGTTTAACGACAGAAAAACAGCAGATTATTTCAGATCCTTTTAAAACTAAATGGCACAACAATAAAACTAATTAGTTGACAAGGAATTGGAGCTTTTCAAATGATTTTCCTTAACATAAAATAAAGAAGAAATTCGCGTTTTATATTAAATACCTTGAGAGAAGAATATAACGCAAAATATGGACATGTTTCTTGGGCATTATTTTAAACTTGGCGCCTTTTATATTTCTTTTGTTCCGGGCCATCTTTGTTTACATTTTCATAGTGAATGGTACCGAGAAAAAGAAAACATCCATTTATCGCTATATTATCACATTTAAAAATAAAATATTTTCAAGTTTCCATAAATTGCTTTAAATAGTTAATAACTGATTATTTTGACCCTTTGTTTATTAAATGAAAAAAAAATAACAAATTAAAGATAATATAAGCATGTACACCAAAATGTACCTTCCAGTACATTTTTTATCATTAATAATGATTAAAATTGAGGTTTATTGTATACATCAATTATAATCAAAATAATCAATAATAATATTTAATTAATTAATAATTTAATTTATTAAATATTTAATTTAATTTATAATATTTTATTTTAAAAAATTTAAATAAATTATAAGTAGGTTATACATTTTTTTCTTACCAAATTTGTAGCAGACAATTGATTATGTTACAAACTTGGCAAAAATGCATGAACTTAAATTCTAGAATAATACAAAACAATCTCGAAGTAAAATTAAAAATGTTTAAAACGGAAAAAGTAACAATATTTTGTTGCTGAACATAGGCGTCTGATCCCGTTCCGACTTATATGTAGTGACTTTTATGTTTTTGCATCACTATGTCTGGCATTGGCTTCGTACCCGAGAATGAGCGTCGTCTTGGTCTCCTCGGCCTACTGCATCACCCTGATGAGTTCTTCAGGGTGTGCTGGTTCATCGAGGGCCGAAGACTATCAGCCCAGCTGTCCACTGGCCAATGCTAAATCTAAGTTGCTGAGATTGAAATATAGAGGATTTTAAGGTTATTCTTAATAATTATAACTGCTCTCGTCCTTTGTGTCGAGTTGTTGTATCGTATTATTGTGTATTGTTATTCTCTTGGAGCAGAACTGCCAGATTCGCTGAAGCGTGCGAGCTACGCTTCAGGTTTATCTGTACGACGGTCGTGGACAAAGTTGTCCAACAATTTGTAGTCATCGACTTCGTCCTCTAGGATGTCATCCGGCTCGGCTAGAAAAACCTTAACCCCGACCATTCTTATTTTGTACCGGACCTTATAGTCTGAATTTTCGAGCTGCTGTGGGCTGTGTGATGAGGAGCAAGAAAGGCTGGTTTGTCTCGCTCTGCCTTGAGGACAGAATCCTGAGTATCTTGTCGTGGTTAGGCAGCCTCTTAGGCAACCAAATGCTATCTCTGGTTATCTTCGGTATATCGAGCGGGAACGAGCTTAATGCTACGAAGACTCGTCGTTGCACCTGATCATCCGGTGCCCTCCGAGGAGTCGAAGGATGGTATCTTATCTTTCTTGTGGTATCTTGTCTGATACCATCTCGGATAGACTGGTCTCGACCTCATCCCATTTTTCCTACAGGACGCGCCCATCATCGTTGTGCTCGTCCACATGTTTCATTGCAAGGTTGTCTCTAGCCACCTCGCTAAACCTTTTCGTCGGCGTTTCGATTAGGGTGGCAGGAACGCATCTGGATGTTCCCTCTTGTATCGCTCAAATTCCTCGACTACTGCTTGGAATCTGACCTTGTCTTCTTTGTCGGGCTGGTCAGTCTTTCTCATTCTTGGCTATCTTAGCCAGAATGAAGCAGGTCTTACTTGCCCGCGCCTTCTTCTGTTGGTGGGTGAACGAATTGCCTTTTCGTTACCCTTGAACTCTTTGGGGTGGTTGTCCCTCTACCGAAAACGAAGGAGTTATTTTAAAATTTCTAATAGTTAAATACTAAATGAAAAAAAAAAATTCGATGTCGCAAAAACGATTTTTACTATAGTTAATCGACAGAAAATTTCTCAAGGATTAAGAATCTATAATACATTTTATGATTTTTAATTTGTTAAAGATCATTTAAAGTAGAAAAATGTATCCATTTTATCGACTTTAATTTATATATATATTTTAATTTATATATATTTTTTTTTTGTTGCTTTGCTTTTATTTATTGAATCTTCTCCTTAAGAGATTCACAATAAGTGTATTAAGTCTTATGATATAACCTAACTATCAGTTATAGACTGGAACAGTAAAAATAGCCCTGAAAAATTGTGGCTGGGTTGGAAGGCCGTTACTTTGTAGACTGGTTCTTCTGGAAACCCGAGACAAGTCCCATGCGAGAGGATTTGTGTGGACTGAGAGTTTTTCCTTGTATGACGCATTTTGCTTCTCTATTTCATCTTTTTCTGCGAGAATGCCAAGATCCCTGTGGATGTTTTGACTTCGAATATATCATGGTGCCACAGTGATAGTTCTCAGAATCTTTAATGGAGCGCGATGTTTGATGTCTATTTTGGTTTTACTCGCATTCCCCCATGGCTTAAGATTGAAGTTGTAGAGTTGGCTGGCTTTTAGTTTTAGGTGTAGTTTCTTGCATTTGATATATCTGCGCCATGTTAGACTTCTGTCGAGGTGGACTCCGAGATACGTTACTACTGTGGGCAAAAAGTAAGGTGAATTTTTAATTTTAACTTCGCGGGGTTAATATTTCGTCATAATTCTTTTTTTCTTAAGTAGACAAGAGCTTTTATGAAATATGGGCAAAATTTCATGTCAATATCTTTATCAATAATATATTTTCGCTTGTGTTTACAGAACGACCACAAGAGTGCATTCTTCGATTTTGCAATGTCAGATTTATTTGAGCAGAGAAGTGCCATTAAATTTTGTTTGCTGAATGAGATTTCGGCTGCGGGAACCTTGAGGATGTTGCAGAAAGCTTATTTCGTGATTAGGTGTTTATTTGTATATTTGTTTGGAAGTTTCGTAAATTCGTTTCGTAAATAATTTTTGTAGGTGTTTAGGATTTAGGAAAATTAAAAATGGCGGAGGAGAGGAACAATTACCAACTTAGGTCGAAGGGTCTTTCAGCCCAAAAAGAGGATTGGGTACGCGCCGCCGCGAGTTTTGACGGGGTTGCTGAGGACACCACCGCTAAGACGGACAAAGCAACAGCAGGACGAGCGAAACCAACCAAGATCGCTAGACGTCGAGGCGATCGGGGTCGCAGCGGACCAGATGTTGGATGTGGGTCCTGCTTCGAAGTGGGTCCGTTTTCACGCTCCACCCGTAGATTCCGCGATCCAGTCGGCGGTGAAACTCGCCCAGGCACAGTCGGAGGAGACACACCGCAAGTCCGAGAAGCCTAGATCGATAATGCGGCTGATAAATTAAATGCTGAGGCCGTGCACCAATCAGCAACTCGTTCCAGACGAGACACCGGTTCAGCAGCAGCTGCCTTTTCTAGCAGGATGACCGGAACAGCCACCTCCGGTGGCACGATCGATGCACTGCAGGACGTTCGCGGAGCGGTCCCCCGTAACTTCCAGACAGCCAGTGGACCCAGCTGTTGGGGCGGGCTTTGGAGTGGTACTGGATTCACGTGCAGCAGCACCGTCTAGACCACTGGAACCACCTACGCCGAGCTTTACTGGACGGGATTCAGAGCCACGAAACGGAGCACCAGCGGATGCATCATCTTGCTTCTCGCCAGAGCGGCATTTGGTGAAGGTGATGAAGAAGGGTTTGAGAGAGGGTTTCGTGCACTTTGTTTACGCCACGGAACTATTCATGATAGATGAGCTGCGGTAGGAAAGCATCGAGGCAGGAACCGAGTAAGCGGGGCAGTTGTTTCGAAATCAGCAGACGACGAGGACGTGGAGGAAGTCTGGAAAAGGCCAAGGAATCCGTTCCGGACTGGCTGCTTGAACTGCGGAGCCATGGACCACGGGTTCCGAACTGTTCGAGGGAAGGGTAGAAAACATTCTTTTCTATATTTGCCCGTACCTGGAGCAGCCGGCATATCTCGGCGTTGATTTATGGCGGACGTTTAGCCTGGCTCCGGCCATAGTTAGAGAAGTCCCGACTCAAGGCGTGAAGAAGCCCGAAATTTTCACGCCAGGGAGATGGAGCACTACGCCGACCAGGAAGATGACGACGAAGAGAACATGGACCCCGAATCCTAGACATTATCTGACGCCAAGTCCCGGGAGCTGGAGGAGATTAACCAGAATTTCCTCATCTTCGAGAAGGCTTGGGAACCACCAGACTGGAGAAGTACACCATCGAGATTGAAGGCGCGAAGGTTTTCAAGGTTCGGCCGTATCCGATGTCTCCGGCAAAGCAGAAGATGATCGAGGACGCAGTCGATAAGATACTGGCCCTGGGAGCCATCGAGAAGAGCAAGAGCCCTTGGAGCAATCGGACGACGGTGGTTTCAAGGCCTGGAAAGGATCGGTTTTGTTTAGACGCTAGCAATCTGACGACCATCAACGACACTTACCTCTTGCCTTGTATCGGTTGAATCCTGTCCAGAATCGATCAAACGCACTTCATCTCCAGCGTGGATTTATTCCAGCTGGACGAGAAGAGCAAGAAGTTGACGGCGTTCACGGTTTCTGGTCGGCCTCTCTACCAGTTCAGGGTGATGCCGTTCGGACTCTGCAATGCGACGCAGCGGTTCGTTGGCTCATGGATCGAGTAATCCCAGCCGAGATCCGATCCAACGTGTTCGTCTACTTGGACGATCTGCTCATCCTGGCTCCGGACATCGAGACGCACTTCCGTTACCTGCGACGAGTGGCCGAATGCCTAAGGGAAGCAGGACTAACAATCGGCCTGAGCAAATCCAAGTTCTGTTTTAAGTCGTTGACTTACTTGGGTTTTATCGAAGGTGAAGGTCGTCCGCGCATGGATCCTGGAAGAGTGAAAGCAATCCGGAGGATGCCTGAGCCGAGGCCGGTGAAGGAGGTGCGAGCGTTCCTTGGTATAGCTGGCTGGTATCGGCGCTTCGTCAAAAACTTCGTGACGCTAGCAGCACCGCTCACCGAAGCGCTCAAGAAGACCGGGAACACAAAGTATTCTTTGAGTCCGGAGGCGCAGCTGGCAGTCGAGGCGTTGAAGATGGCCCTGACGACGGCACCGGTCCTAGTTCACGCTGACTTCAAAAGGCACTTCTACATCCAGTGCGACGCATCTCACATTGGCGTTGGAGCGGTTTTGTACCAGAAGCGTCCAGGACAACCAGGAGCAGCCGATTGCCTTCTTTTCGGCTAAGATGAACAGGCACCAGGTGAATTACACCGTCACCGAGAAAGCCTAGCAGCTTACCGGACCGTAGGATCGAGGACGGTCTCATCTTTAAGCGAGCCTCCCCGGCAATCTTGGACGACGAGGTGTAAGGATCGGCGTGGAAGCTTCGGATTGCACAGAGTCTGACCCACAGCCTTGTTGAGCAAGCCCATACGGAACCAATGACAACTCACAACGGGATGCCGAAGACGCTGGAGTTTCTGCGGCGGGAAGCAGGTGCGCGAATTCGTCCGAAGATGCCAAGTCTGCAAGGAATCGAAGGCGCCGAACCTCCGGATGATGGTCGGGATTGGTGAATAGGTACAGACGGAGCGGACATTCCAAAAACTGTACATTGACTTCCTTGGCTAATATCTGAGGAAGAAGAGGGGGAATGCCTGGATCTTCATCGCGGTGGACCACTTCTCCAAGTATACGTTCCTAAAGCCCATGAGGGAAGCAGCAGCCTCGAATATTGTGGATTTTCTCATCAACGAGGAGAGGAGGGATGCCGGAAGTGGTGCACTTGGACAACGGAAGGCAGTTCACTCTGAAGATCTTCGAGGAGGCGATGAAGACCACGATTTACTCTCCGCAGAGCAACGCTGCGGAGCGGGTTAACCGAAGGGTCCGTGGGTACTTGGAGAGCGATCGCGATCGTCGTAAAGCCAGGTCAGAAGGTGTATCGCTGATACTTCGTCCTCAGTGATTTTGGAAAGCAGTTCAACGCCAAGTTTGCCAGGAAATTCCTTATGTCCAGAGTGGTGTAGGCCGTGGGCAACCACGCGTATGAGCTGAAGGACATGCAGGGCCGGAGTCTAGGCGTTTACCACGCCAAAGATATCCGCATCTCGTTCTGGAATGGAGGGCAAACTTAATATACAGGAACAGAACCTCGCAAGCGTAAGTACTTCCCGTAAAGCATAAGCCCCGCCTTGGGCACCGTACGGAACTGCGCTGAAGATCGCTATTAAAAATGCTCCCAATGATCTTGTAAAGCCGCCGGGATCCAGCAGTATCTCTCCAAATTCTTGGGTGGTATTGCATTTGTAGTTGGAATGGGTTGGAGGACTATCAATATATCGATAGGGGTTAGCACCGGTAGGACCAGGGGGAGGGAATTCAAATGAGCGAACCGGTAGGATTTAACGGGTAGGGATTTAAGAGAAAGGGATTTTATCTTTGGCCTCGGCCGTGGCACTGAGGAAAGAACGGTTTCTAAGTCGGATTTCGGGCAACGGATCCATGCTATATAGGGAGGTGTAGGCAGAAGAAAAAAAGAGCAGTAGGAGCGAGCATTCGAAAGGGGAGCAGCGAAGTGAAATTAAATTAATCTAAAGAAAAGATAAAAACGAGAGTGCGGGAAAAGGTTAAAGTGGAAAACAATTAATTCAATAGGAAATTTCGTTACAGCGTGGCCGTGACATACTCACTGGCCACGGCTGCATCGACTACCGGCAGAACACCGCCGAGTCACCGCCTGAGTTGCCGCCACAACCAAAGCCATCCACTTGGCCATCTGTATCCGGTGAGTCCGTTCTAAGGGAGCACCGTCCGGGAAATTTTGGGCTTTCGTCGGCCTTTCGTGCCATGGCCGGTGTCCGGCAGCCGAGTTCGCCAATCGAAGTGGAGCTCCTGGCCGACTCCGTTTAGCGCCGGGTCCTGCAAAAAAGTAGAATAATTAGTTGTCATACAGTTCTTTTTGGAGCTCAAGAAGAGACCCTAGGTAGGAAAAAGGGGTCGTCCTTTCGTCAACGGCCGGATTTTGGCCATTTTTGCCGGCGAAAATGCCGAATCGTCGACTTCTTTGAGGTTTTAGTGGCAGCCTTAGCGCAAGCGCATCCCTAGGGATGCTAGGGATGGCTAGGGTTACGGCTTTGCCGGAAATGGGTCCCATAGAACTTATGAACACCTGTTAGTATAAGTATCCTGCCATGTAAAGTTGTAAGGATCTAAAATGTATAATGAATCAAAATTTTGAAATGAAATCTGAGTAGGAAACTTTACCTGGGGGAGATGGGCCGGTCGCCAGACCGCCTTGAATAGACTCCGGTCCGCCGGAGATGGTTAATGCCCCACAACCACCAGGAGGCATCACAGGATGTGTGGGAGCGTCGTGGCGGATACATCAGTGCCACCAATTCGGCCATGTTCACGTCCAGCGAAAATTGTTTTTTTGTTTATGTATTTCGTTGCAAGTGATGTGAGTTTTGCGTAGTTCCGAGACGTCCGATATACTTTTTATTGTGCGGACTGCGGCCATTGGGTCGAATCCGCCCTGGGCAACCATAAGCTAGCCCGGCGTTGCCCAGAAGAAGCAGTTCCGTTACACAAAGAAAAAAATTACTTTTTAAAGAAACAGGTCAACAGTTTCACTTTCGATTAAGAAGTATACAAGAGATTAACTCCAACAGTTTATACAATTTTGGAACATGGTAAAGATATAATTGAATATCAGTCTTTGCCAATTGGGAAATTTCTGAAGAAGCTCAGGAATCGATGAATATATTCTATGAGTAGTATAGATACTGAAACGCTTACAAGTCATCCAGGCAAAATAAGAAGGATACATATGTACATTTCGCACGAATTACCTGCCAAATGCCGTTTAAGTTAATGGATTATCTTATTTGGTTCAAAAGTTATGATTTTTGTATTTCTCGAACATTAATACTTACAATTTAAAAACGCAATGCGGCCATCTCCTCCTTGCTTTCTGGTCGATTCAGCTTGCATAAAGTGTACATTGCTGGAAAAACTACTAAATTAATAACGAGGGATGCATACGCAGAACTATTTGTGTATTATTTGGAAAAATAAGTATTTTGAAGAACCTTTTTCTAAGCTTCCTATTTTGTAACAACTATGTACTCAGACCTGAAGTTAGCAGAAGAACTCCTACTATCAAATGTCCTTATTTATTTCGTCGCACTCGATCAATAGAATCATTGTGGTCAACCCTTTGGACAAGGGCCGCTTTTTTATGTTTAGGTGACTCATTTACTAACCTTAGGCTAGCATTAGTGATCCTCTGTCGTAAGCAACAATTGGGTAATCAGCTCAGTGGTTTGTCACAACGATGAACACAAAGTCGAAGTACTAAATAAAAATACCGTTCGACTTTTTTCAAGTCGGGTGAAGAGATTTTACAAGAATAAGCACGCGTTTTAAAACGTGTTAGTTACACAAGATTCGAAAATTTTTTTAAACTTATTAATTTTAAATTAAACTAAACAAAGATGTGGTAGAAGGTCGGTATGAGTAAACCAGACATTGTTTGTTACTTATAAGATAAACATAAACATAGAGATTTCGTTTTAAACTATACTTTTTTGTGCAATTGACTATTTAAACATTTATGTTGAATTATTAAGTAATATTAGTTAAAAGGTTGTAATTTATAAGTAGCCAATTGATTTTAACATTAAAGCAATGACCAGCAAATTTGAAATAAAGACAATTAAGCAAATTTGACGGTACAAATAATTTTGCAAGTTCAATTTTCAAACTCTCATTAAAGATACAGATAACAGGTATTTTACGAATATTATTGCATTGTGATCTTAATACAAATCAATTGTAATTTTTTAGAATCTGTCCGACTTTGAGGATCCTTACAAAAGCAGCAATACCTATATATTCTAAGTTTTTACTTGCTTGAATTTCTTATGAAAATGAGATATGTGTTAAATGTTCTACTAGAAAAAAGGTAAATTGGTTATTTCCTTATTTAACATAAGATAATTAACTATCGTTCATGCTACTTTCCTTTGCTAAAAATAACATAATAATATTAGTGTAGAATATTAACTCCATATCTGAAATTCTATTTTCATAGTTAAAAACTTTTTTTTAGTTAATAAAATACTTTATGACGATGCTAATATTTTGCATGAGAAAAGTAAAGCATACTAGGATTGCCACACATAACCAAATATTTATGTCATTACTTTAATCATTATCTATTTACTTTATTCATAGCAGCCTTTGAATACGGAAAACTTTGAAGATGAATTTATTTATGCTGATCTTGAGAGTCAACATTACGGGCCTATAAATTACAAAGCAGCTTCACTATATGCCCAAGTGAAAAAGAACAAAAAAACCGGAGCTCTAGGTGAATTTAAATAAATGCTGGTAAATTTTATGAAGCTTCTTCAGTGCATTTTGTAAAATGTAAATTTTTATAAATATACGACCAAAATGTATACAAATAATTGAGTTAAGAATTAAATTAAATAGTTAGCATAAGAACACATGCTGACAAAATAAAAAAATATATCTTAGAACCAAGTAACAGTATACTTTTCCAAAAGTCTTTAATGCGCTGAAATCGAGTCCGACCCCAAAAATTTTTTTACGTACGCTTTTAAAGATATTAAAAATTACAAATTCGAGTTCAGAGCACCAAAAACCTTTGAAAATGTAAAATCCTGTGTATTTTTTATTAATTGAACTTGAAAATTGAATTTAATTGATATTAAATAACTAAGGTTAGAGAAGACTAAGTAAAAATTAAAAAATAAAGTAAATCGTTTAAAATGCTGTGTAACATTTTTCTTAGAAATTGGGTGTGTGTTTTACGTAAATTTGTACAGAAAACAAAGATGCTACTGTTCTCTTGATAAATCTGACGTTCTTAATTACAAACACTCCCACGCAATAAGCTCAGAGAATCTTTTAAAATCAAAATGCTGGCGAAAGACCACATTATCAACGAGAATGCCCCAGAAAGGGCTAAACTCCGGAAGCTATTATCGAAGCAGTAAACCAGCAAACCAGAGTCAGCTAAAACGAGGCGATGGACAGTGGACTGAGGGCAGCGAAGAGGCCCTAACAGCAATAATGCAAGCTTGTTTTTAAAGGATGCGCTGAGCTATCCGATGCAAATAAGCACTAGTATCTAGCAACAGTAGAAGAGCATCTAATATTCTCTAGAAGAATCCCCTGGGCTATAAACTCCTTTACGGAGATAAAAGCACCAGGACTAGATGGAATGTTCCCAGCCATGCTACAAGTGGCCAAAGAAGTACGCAATATTTCTATCTTGCTTAAGCACGGGCTACATCCTTGTCCAATGGAGGACCTCTCGGATTGTCTCCTGCCTACAGAGGGTGCAGCCATGTGAGCATGCTTTTTGCACCTACTAAAACACGCTTACATCTAACAAATCAAATGTGGTATTCCCCTTTTTCGACAAGCACCAATGCGTATGACACAAGCAAAAAGGCACTAATCGACAGCAAAAAAATATTTTATCGATATTTTGCAATCGTTTAAGACCGAGGTTTTTAGAATGTTAAAAGGGGGATGGGAGCAAATTTGAAACCGTGTAACACCGAGTTCGTGCTAAAAGAGTCCGTGTTATGCGAGGGCCAGGTGTAATTCATATTATATTATATTGGAATAGATTATAATTGATACAATAGGAATCTGCAAGTATACAAATTCGGCGTGCCGAAGTTAGCTTCCTTGCTTGTTTGGTATGTATTATGTTGTATGGGTATCTTGGTATATTTTACCCTGCTGTTTTGGTTTATGCCGTTGCATTTTCGCAGACGCAACCGAAGAAAGTTGATTTTGGTCCAAAAAATATCCACAAAAGTCATAGACATAGTGTACGCTTTCACCAGCTTCAGAAGTTATAGACTACTTCAGCCAAAAAAAAGGGGAAATTGACACCTTCTATGTAGCGATTTAGCTGTGCAAGCCCAAAACCCAACTGCCGTTTTTTTCAGCGAATCTTCCTTGCTGCTTCAAATGTCTGGAGCTCGGGCACATTGACATAAGGTTGCAAGAGCCTGGTGGACAGCGGCTGCTGCATTAACGGTGGCGAATCAGGGCACAAGGCACCTGTCTGCAGAAAGGAGCCAGTGGGCCCCCCGGAAGAGAAGCCGACCCAGGAGAGGTTAACCGACGACCCGGCAGCAACAGCAGACCGACCAGGAACAGTGATGCAGGCCCTCCAAGGACGTTGATTCAGCTTAATCTGAACCATTGCAGAGCAGCGAAAGACCTGCTGCTGCAGACGGTGCGTGAGTTTGCGGCGGATGTCGCTATACTTAGCAAAGCCTACAGGGTAAAAGAGGAGCATGGGCGAAGGACCACTCTGGCAGGGCGAACCTTTGGGTCTGCGGCGACGGACAATGGCGGATGTCCAACATCCTGATTGGTTCGTGCGGGCGGAAGTTAGCGGCTACTGGATCTATAGCTGCTACCTGGCCCCCAATCTCCCACTTGAAGCGTTCAGTAGGATCCTGGACAACCTATGCTGCGATCTGCGTGGTAGGGTCCATGTGGTAGTGAGGGGTTGTGGAGGTGACTTCAAATTCTGGGCCCAAGAGTGGGGATCCGTCTCGACCAACGTCAGGGGACACGCGGTGCTGGAGGCGTTTGCCTCAATAGACGTCGTCCTCCTCAACGTCGGGGTGTGGCACATGTTTGCTAGAGCAGGTGCCGCCTCAACCATTAACCTGACGTATGCGAGTAGAGCAAGTTCCCATGACGTCAAATGCTGAGTCATACACCGAAAGCGACTGTAAGAGCTGTCTAAATAAAAGACGTCTACATTTGTTGAGCTATAATTTCAAAGTGTTTTTATTTCGTGTAAGTCCTAGCTTATCTAGCTAAAATCGTATAGATACTTAACTCTAGAGCCACGCGTTATCGCGGCTATCTGGTGACCCGAGCACCCTTTCTAAGTGCAATAGGAGGTATCGCAGGTACTCCGATAGCAATTATCTTTAACATTTGCTACGACCGCTCAAAGGCAGCTAAGTTATTTATTGGGTGTTATTTACATTTATTTCGGGTCACAAATACAATTGATATTTATATAAGTTAAACACTCTCGGGTAGTTTGTTTAAAAAAATATATTTCACCGGACACTTGGTCCGGTTTTATTGGATAAAAAAATCGAACTGAATTATGTTTACAATTTATGGTGTATTTATACCCCTAACTTAGTCGCTGCCTCTGCCGACGTCGGAGCTTTGCACTTGTCTTTGCTGCA